>CABHPR010147337.1:0-38602 GCA_902168415.1 Peromyscus melanophrys
TTCTTATTGGAAAAGACTGAAAGTAGCAGTGAGTCACAGTTGCTGTAACATAGATAATACAAATTTGTTTTGATCACCTTCAATTCCTAACTTTCTGTGCAAAATTTAACCCGAACCATAGGCAACAAACAATATAATGGGATGATGACTATCCTCAGATACTGCCAAGCAGGCACATATAGAGATATCCAAAGAGCAAATAATTTGTGACATGAGACAGAGGTGATTCCCATCTACAGAGTCCTGTGTTTTACCTCATTGTGGTTCAAATTATGTTTAGAATAACCTTGCTTGTGAAGACATGGTAAGATGTCACAAAAGCCACAGAAATATGGGAATAAGATAAATTCACCTGAAGTGAGTTCCCAAACTGCTCAATGACTTTCTTTTTTATTATGAAAACGCACTCAACGGTTGCACACGGAGCATGCAACATTGTCATTTGTGAGTCTGGTACAATGAAGACAGGAAATAGGTGAAAGACTTTGCAGCGCTATAGCTTAAAATGATATAATTGTTTTTCTGTATGAGACAGAATCTCACACTGTAGCCCTAGCTGGCTTAAAACTCATGGTGATCCTCCTGCCTCAAGCCCATACACTTAGTCATTAATCAATATGCTTGGTTTTTAAATTGTTATTTTCTTGTTCCTTATAGTTTGTCAATGCAGCTCCTTATAAATAATTTTCAACAGAATTTAGTTTTTCCAGAAAACTATTTCCTATTGGAATAGGCTGTCTGCTTGAGTGTCAGTAGCTTAGTGATATTCCTGTTAACTTTTAGCTTTTGTCTATAAATAGAGGCGTGACAGGTCAAAAGGATATGTTAGAAGAAAAATCTGTGTATTGGAGGAGAAACCACATTTGAGTAGGTGGAGATCAAAGACATTTTGCCTTCTTGTAAAAGGAGGCCATGCCACTTCAATCATTATAAGTATCTCCATATAGTCCTGTTTACAACTGTTTAAGGGCTCAGGAATGAGATATGTGCACAAAAATATCTTCTAGCTTTCATCTCAACACTTCCATGATCTCTTTTAGCATAGAGATTGAAAATCATGTTTTTGGGGTTTGGACAGCCACTTTAGAAGATGTTTTACAGGGTCAACTGGGTATCAGTTGGCTTTCAAATGACTGGAAAATAGACCTTGATTCCAGTATATGAATTCTAAATATAGATAAAAATAGCTCGGTTTTATCAAAGGAAACCATGAATATTTCTTTCATTATGGACTGGAGCAAGAAAGCAAGACCCGCACCAGTAGGAAATGAATGAGTCCAGACAAACAACATGGCATGGATACAAACTGAAATCCTCCATCAATGGCATCTGTCAAGCCTCTGATGAGTGTGTTGATTAGGAGATGAAAAGTGTGGTAGGGCCACCATTGATTTGGATTTCAGCTACTTTTCCACGCTGTGAACTGGAAACATCCTTATTTGACTCAAATTATTTCCCCTGGAGTTATGTGATTCTAAAAGAGATTGACATTAACCTATGATAAAATCTGCAACTCGCCATTTTCTAAAACAATGATGAATTCTTTAACTTCTAAAATACATTTTATACAATATGAATTGAAAAAGTCATATCTCAAATTCATATATAATCATGTCTGAAATTCATTTAATTATCTGTGGATCAGTCTTACCTCCTCAAAGATATAAATTAAAATAATACTTTTTATTTTGGTTGTATAATTGTACAATTGGTCATGTATCATAAAAGAGAAGTGCTATTAAAATTTTTAATTAAAAACACTCATTAAAATAAATAAGGATGATCCTTTATATTTATCCCCTGATTGTTAGGAAGTGTAAATAGATCCTTGGAAAAATGCATTTAGAGCTAGAAAATTTGAAGATTCACAATATTAAATTCAGCCTTCAAAATTGCTGATTATATTATCCAATTATTATATATAACTAAAGGTTAAGGTGCTACAATGCAATGGATTTTAAAGTCAGATAAGCTTCATTAATGAATCAATTAAATTATCAGATTATTAGACTGAATGAAATCTGTTTTAACATATATACATATATATGTATATATATATATATATATATGTTTTGTGTTTTATAAGGAAAATAGATAATGAGGCAGAATAGATGTGACTTTCATCAGTCATAGTCTCTGGCAACCACTTTGCCATACAACATGACACAATCAAAATCAACTTGCCACTTTCCAAATCCCACCTAAGTACATGATGAACTAAAAAGGAACTTCTCTGTATCTTTGTTTAATTATAATTACATATTTCAAGTCCAAGCAATGAAACAGCTTAAGTAAGCAGAAATTTCAAAATAGAGGACAGAAAGTCTGGAAAATTTCCTGTGACCAGATCTCCACCTAAACAAATCACTTAAAATTCCTTAGTTATTCTAAAATGGGGTGTATGTCATTTAAAGTTTGGTGAATGCTTGTCTTTTATTTATTTATTTACTTTTAACTTCAAGTCACTCTCTTTTTTTTCTTCTGTTCCTTTCAGTTTTGAAAGGTGTTATTTTTAAGAGCTACTGAAATTTCAAGTATTGAAATTGCATTAGATTTGAGGAAGATAACTTTTTCCCCTATAGTTGATTATTTTAGATAAAGGAGGAAGTTATTTTTTTAAAAAAGTATTGAAATCAGCCCTAAGTCTGATACTGGCACCTGTACACGTACTATACATTGCCTTGTACAGTTTTAGGGCAGTCTATACCCATCTCTCACTCACCGAGTTTAAGTATTTTTTATGGTTTTCCACTCTCCTCCCCATTTTCTTTTTGGGAATTTTAGGTCAATATTTATCATTTTATACTAGGTTAACTTTCCCTAGAGTTATATGATTTAATTTGTGTTTAGTTGTTTCATAAATAACTTTTAAAGAAAGTGCTAATACCCTCAATTAGTTATCCAGATATTTATCTTATCTAGATGTCAAAATTTTCCATCACAACCCCTTTAGATCACGCCAACGTTTCTAAAACAAGTATCTAGTCGTCGATCTTACAGTAACATTTATATTACAGGTATTGGTGCACAAATGTTTTACAAAATGCAATTCATATCAAAGAAGATTATTGCATTCACTATAATGTTTAGTGTCCAGTGTTAGTGTTTTCCACTCACTTTACTTTGTTCTTTCTGGTGGCCACAGGATGCCACTTCTTAATGACTTGCTGACTTTTAAGTGAACACCCAATTAGAGAAAACCAATTTGCTCCAGGAATAAATTGTGTAAAACATCCTTGTCCTGTCTTTCCATACCTCATTATGCATACTAGGGCAGTGAGTACTGGAAAAAAAGAAATGAACTCCTCATTGAGCAACAGAATGAGAAGAATGATCCAAAGGCACGTCATTTTCTAATGGAAACCATTTGTCAGGAAAGTGGAAGTGGAAGTTGGAATCTTATTCCAGCACTAATCATTTTTCTCTTACTGGTAAGATAAAGATAACAATATAGATCACCTATGCCTATGTCTTGAAACATAAATTAGTCCCCACAATAAAACCAGTGTAAGTTGGAGCTAAAAACTTACAATAAAATGTTGTGCAACTGATGCATTGAAGGGAATTCCTATCTCATTGTCAAAAACCATTATCCAACATCAAATCAGAGTAGGAGGATTGTGAGCTACATCTAGCTTTATTAACTCTTTTGTATTCTTGAAATGTACAATAAACCATCATTCAGACTGTTATTGAACCTTTAAATATTCATTTATGTAATGTGTGCAAATCCATTTTATAAAACTATACTTAAAACTTTTTATCCCATTCATTCTGGACATTATGAATTGTTGAATAAGATAATATTCACTGTCTATTTAAAGAATAGAGGCATAGTCTCTTCAAGGACTTTCTGATGAAAAAGTAAGAACAATATTCTGGCTGTAATGTATGAGCCAAGGGGGCTAGGATTGCAAATTGAGAGCAGGTAAGGAAATGGTTGTTGATTTTCATTAACATTCTAGTTTTGCTTCAGTCGGATTTACTGAGTGTGACCTACAGCATCCAACTCCATCACTTAATAATCGTTGTTGAGACTGTCAACTGTGTGGACATTGTTTAGCAGCTGAAATTTTATAGTCTGATTACAAAGAAGAACAAATTAAACGATCAAATAAGATTTTATGTGCTCAGATGAAAATGCCCAGCATGAACATTGAGACATCTCCTCATTTCAGGGAGTGAGCAGAATTAATAAGTATAACAGAGTGTTTGGGGATGAAACTAATGGACAACTGGCATGTAGGATTTCAACTATAATCCTGAGAATAAAATATATATGTATGGTTTCATTGTAATTCTGAGCACTGGTCATTCTCCACCATTTAATTGTTCCCACATTTTCCTAACACATCCTAATATGTCTAGAGTAAATCATGTACTTGTCACTACACAAACCTCACCCTAAGGGAATATCTACAACAAGCAAGTCATAACAACTGAAGAAAACGTACCAAAACACTCTCATATTCTGGAGTGTTTTACCTTATGCTGACCTGGCTGACTTGCAATGTCCTACTTCCAAAGACATTGAAGTAAATTGATGCACACTTTTCATTGATTCTATAATAATACTATAACTCATTCAGAAATCTTGGACTTGACAGATTTTTAGTGTTTTTTGAAGACCCAGTATTACATTAAGGAATCCAAGGTTACCATGTGAGGGTAGAGATCTGGAAGTCAGAACTGATTTTATGAATTTTATAGGAGAAAAAATGCTGCCCGTCATCAGATTGGAATCACAAGATAGGGAGTTAGGTCAAGTTGAACTCAACTTTTTGTGCTCTTGCCTGAGATGTGGTAGGTAAATGAAGTAACAATATGTACTTGAACTCTTCTTTTATACCCTTATATCTGTTACGTATAAGTATCATCTAATATAATAACACTAAAGGCTGCTTATGAAATAAGTTTCCTCACCACTGGGCTTGATACACTCTATGTAGTCAGTACCTAGAAGAGAAGGTATTCAGTATAGTTATCCTAGTTTGTAAACTATTAGCTCAAGAACAGTGCTAAAACCTTGTTAAACACAGTATTACCACACAATTTCTCCTCTATTGCACCATATTAATTACGAAATCTGTAGGATGAACTCCCTATCAACCATTTGACTTAAATATGTAATTAAAAACCGATGAAACCTATGGTGGTTTAAAATCATAAAAACCAATTGCAATCAATGATGTAAAAATTCACCAAATAATTATATAATTATCATATTAATGACAACTGAACAAAATGACTTTGATGTTTGATCTTCAAAAGTGTCAACATAATATATAGTTAACCATCATTCTTTTCAGGAAGTTATTGATAAACAAAGGATGGCATGAATGAAAATAGAAGACAATAAAGTACGCAAATATATAGTCACTATAGAATAAATTCTAATGTCATGGAATACTTATCTATAAAATGAAAGTAAGAGAATAACAATTGTATTCTCAAGACACTGTATTTTTATAATCCAGCATTATCCATCATAGATTCCTTTGTTTTTCTCAAAAGAGTAAAAAAATTTGGTCACACTATTGTGCAATTAATTAAACAATAAATTACATTAATATTATAATGTTTATTAATTAAATTTATTTTCTTTATTTCATTGAGAACTAGATACTAAAGTTAAAATATTGATCCTTTTCAATAGAAGTGTGCATAAGAATTTCATTAATATAGATTTAATACGTTCATGAAAACAGATGTTAATGTTAAACTAATGTTTATTTTATATTTATTATTGAGAAAATAATTTACTTTCTTTAAGCAATGTTTATTTTATTATTTATAATTATTTTTTGAAGCATTATTCTTGATCGAAAATGAAGGCAAAGAACCTTGCATGTCACATCGTGTTAAAGCTCATGCAGATATTTATGCTTTTCAATGAAAGTGAGGTGTAGAATATTAAGAATTATTTAGGAAATAATTGGTTTCTAAGGTTACTCATCATTTCCTCACTTTTATGAAAACTCTTCCTTAACCTATATTATTTCTTACTTAAAAAGCAGATGAGTTTCCATGACATATCGCTTTCCTGAAAATAAAGAGACCCACTTGTAAGGCAATGGCTAGGAAGAAATATACCTACAAAATGGAAGATAGTAAATAACTGACAATTAATTAGTTAACAAAATCTAGAAAGGGTTGTTAAACAGTTTCAAGTAATGAAGTTCAATGTATTGTTACAAAGATGTGTGTACCATTCTTATGATATGTAATTGTAGCCTAAAATAAAATAGACACTTTTGTATTATTGGAAGTCTAAACATCAATATTGACAGGTAGAAAAGTACAGCCTGTCATTTTACTGTCAATTAAAAGACTGGCCTGTAGCTAATCTACCATATTCTCTTCTATTTGATTACTTTTACTTATTTTCTCCTATTTTCCAAAGTTATGGATGAAATAGTACATAGTCCCGAAAATACATGATTGGAAATAATGAAGCAACTTGTTGAGCTGTGCATGAATATAGCTCATGTATGGACATGTGGATTAGATATGGACATATGGATTATATGTGTACATGAACATAACTTACTTTCACTTCTTGTTCTCATTATTTTTTATTCAAGCAGTCTTGTCTATGACTTCTGGCAATTTATAGGTTTTTATAAGTAAAAAATTATTTCGTTTCTGGAAATATATATCAAGGGGTATAGCAAGTAACTTTTAAGCATCCAAATAACCAGAACATAGCAGAGTGTTTCTTCTCTGTTATAAGAATCTGAAATTTGAAAACTTGACAAACACACTGTAATGGTTGCAGTTCCTGGACAAAAATTAATACAAACAAGTTGGTGATTTTGGAGGACATTGTATATGATGAATAAAGACATATATCCTGACATTTTCCTCCATATGTTGTGTGTTTTATACACAAAATAATTCCCTTTGGAAAAGTGGTTGTTTTTCTCCTGTCTTAATGAGCGAACTTAAATATATAGTGAAAGGAAATAAATGCTGGGCTGAACACATTGTTATTCATATTCTTGTATTTTTAACTAACATTCACAACTACAAATGTTGCAATGTTAGATTCAATCTGATAAAATGCAAATTTATAGCTTAATTAATATACTATGCATGTTAAAAATCATATGCCTGCATGAAGGTGTCACAATGAAGCCCACTTTCCTAAGCCATTAAAATACATTACTTTCAACAGCTGGAAAAGTAAATGAAGACTCATATACTTGTGAAGAGAATGTGGAAGGAGACAGAGAGAAGGGACTTGGGAGAGGCTGGAGGGAGGAAAGGGAATAGGTAAAGTGATGGAAATAGCTATATATCTACAATATACATATGTATATTATATGTATAAATTTAAAAAGATAACGGCATAACTGAATATATTGAAATTTCTGTTAACTTTTTGTACACTGTTAACCCATAGCTTTTCAACTTGAAAGAAGAAAAACGACACAGTTTATCTTGGTATTATCTTTCTGAACAACACAGTCCGAAATTCTGGGTGATCATTGTCGCTTCTTAATAGGGATTAGATATGTTCAAGGCTGAAAATTTCAGATTTATTATGATAAAGTCCCTGAATGTGGGGCTCAGAAATGGGTACAGTACTTCCACGGAGCATGCGCACTAAAGCATGGATTTTAATAGGTTGAGAAGGGGGACAAAGAAGATAAAGTTCAAAACAAGCCCGGCTTAGAATTTCATTTGTCAGAACTGGGTTTGGAGTCATCCCTACTGGACGATTTTTTAACTGATATCCTGACATTCATAATCCATCATTTGTGATGACAGGCATTCCTCCTCAAAAGGCTGTTTTAGAGGTTTTGTATTATAGTGTACCGAAAGGACTCCAGACACCACTAAAATATACCAAATATACTTAAATAAATTAAAGTACTTTGTCTTGAACACAGCTCTACAGGAAAAATGTGTAGTCTATAATAGGAATTTTAAATAATTTTACATGCAAATTTGTGTATTTTATTTATTTCCATTGGGTTGATGGGCAGTTTCTTTAGGAATTGATCACATAGTGTTCTGTTTTGCACATGAGCTTCAATAAGCATTATTTTAATGGTTAAATAACTGAAAGCATTATAGAGTTAAATCATTAAAGTTACATATTGGAAGAATATTAAGTATGTGTTAAGGACTCAGTAATGTAAGCTTAGCTGATAAATTCAACTTTAGAGTCCATTGATGCTTTCCAAATCTCCAAATTAGTAGCTGAAATTAAAGTATTCATTAGTGAATCAAAGAAGTTGTATGTATTGCCAAAGTAACACATTAGCAGATTTGGAACTGAGGACCTTAATGACTATCATATAATAAATTAATTACCATTTGCAGCTTTGGGAGTCTTCAAAATACCCATATCCACAAATTACTTTACTTTTATTTCTTGAATAGTTGAATAACAGAAAATAGTGTGGAGTTGAGCTGAGTAAAATAAATCATGGAAATAAATGTTTTAAATGTTCAGGTTTTTAAATGAGAAAAATGATTCACTTGAATAGTTTAATTATTTAAATTCACTTAAACTTTTTATGTCATTATAAACTAGTTATAATTTCTAGGAAATTTCATCATGGTCCTATAGATTTTAAATAAATTCAGATTCTTAGGAGGTGATTTATATATAATACTGATCAGGATCATCCATTTCTTAATTATCATAATTATGCAAGCTTGAAAGAGAATCCCTGCCTCTATCCATGACTAGTCATGTCATCTTGGAAAAGTCACGAAAGCAGTTTCTATTTTTGTGAGGTGTAATGTGTTTGCACACGTGTGTGTGTGTGTGTGTGTGTGTGTGTGTGTGTGTGTGTGTGTGTGTGTGTGTGTTGGCATGCATGCTACTGCACACATGTGGAGGAAGCAGCCGTTAACTCATGAGAGTTTATCGATTCTTTCGTTTAACCAGTGGGGTCCAACATTGAACTCATGTCTTCAAGTCTAGAGCAGTTTCCTCCCGGTGCTGGGCTATGACTACGTTTTTTGCTTTTGTTTTTGAGAACTATGTAGTCCTGGATGGCCTTGAATTCCTGGGTGCTCCTTCCATCACCACCTGAGTGTTGAGGTTACAGACGGGTGTCACCAGGCCCAGTTTCTGGAGTGTTGGGATCAGAGCCCGGGCTTCTTGCATGCTAGATTACACTCTCAGCCGAGGTACATCCCTAGCCCTTTGTAGATACTTTCCATCCTTAGTCAAAATGTGTGCTTCAGAGGGTGGCTTCTTCTATTAAATAAAATAGAAGGATGCATTTGAAGTCTTTCAATTGGTCTGACAATTAGTTGCTTGTATAAAATGATTTGTTATGTATTATTTATTGACTGTTCTTATTGAGCCTATAATGCATTGGTCTGTAAATTATAAACTTGATATGTTTGTTTCCTGTTTTTTTTCTTTCCTAGATAACTTTTCTTTCAAACTAAAACTTAGTTTCACTCCATGACTTTTGGCTTTAGTTGAAAATGAATTATTGATATCATGGTTTAATTACTCAATTTCTGAGGGAAAATATTAATTCATTAAGATTAAGTGACAAGTGAAATTGGATGTCTTTCCTAGGCCACTCAAATTGATTAAACACAATTAAATAATTCAAGTAGCTTTAGACACATAACAAGTAATATCTAATTTTATAATTGTAGATCTGTCCCATTGATTGATAGACATTTTCATCAAGGAATGAATTGAATGATAAATTTTGAATCATTTCATACATTAAATAATACTCAATCCATTACAAAGTGACAAAATTTGCTATTCTTTCTTGTGATTTGGATACAAACTTTCTTATAATTAAATTTAGACAACATTTTGAAGTTATTATGAATATAAATACATTATTAAAAGATCCTCTTGATTATTTTAAAGCATGGTCATAGCATTTTCAATATGGACTCCTATCACATCTCTATATAATTTTAAAATTATCTCAGGGAAACTATTTTTTAATGTATGTACTCATTCTAATAATAACTGTTCTAAATACACTGAGAACAATGAGATATTAAGTGATTTCACTGTTTTTAGTCTGTTCTGAATCTACACTCTTTAAATAATTTAATCCTAATTTTGCTTTAAAATCAAATGTGCAATTTTAAGGACTTCAAGTAAGATGTATTATACCTAAACAAAAATGCCTGAAAGTTACAAATCTACAATTTTTGACACAGTAGTAGATTTTCTTTACTAACCTACTGAAAACATGTTTTTGTAACGGCACAGTATCTAGTTGTGCATTCTTAGGATAGCATTACCTAAAAAACCAAAACAGATTACATATTCCTATAAATATTTCACTTCTAATAAAATTAATATTAAGTAGTGGCTTGAGGATTGTTACTTGTGTAAAAAAGCACCTTGTAAAACCTTCGATTTTGTTACATATTATTATTAATTTCATTGCTGACAGTCAGAAATATTTTGAAAATTTGTATATTATTTGAAATATTATAGCACAAAACTCACATTTGTAGTTGAATGAAATCAATATTATAAATATTGACATTTGGACATGACATGACTTTTGCACCCTTGAACACACAGCAGTTGTGTTTATCTGAACAAGAGCAAGCAAGTTAAAAAAATTATAGAATGGAGAACTCAGCACAGTGGCACACACCTTTAATCCCAACATTCTCAGGTAGAGGCAGATGGCTTTCTCATTACTAGAGCCAGTTTCAAGCTATCAAGAGTTAACATGGAGACTCCATCAAAACCAAAACAAAACAAAAGCAAAACAAACAAAACGGAACAATCCAGCATGGAGGAGGGCATGCTCTAAGATCTCATCTCTAGCTAAGCTCTTGCAGGTGATGTCTGCTGGAGGAGGGAGAGCCATTTTTCTTTGAGGAGTAGCCACATATTATAAACATATGGTCAAAACTAACTTTGATTAGTGGAATATGCATGTTTTAAGGTGGATATGAAGTTAGGAGGGAGATCAGTTGGTCAGGGTACGGGGAGGTTGGAAAGAAAGTAAGAAGATTGATCTGATCAGAATAGATTGTATGTATCTATGTACGAAATTTTGAAAAATTATATTAAAAAGAAAATAAATCAGTGCTTTACTGAGCCACCTGCAGCAGACGGGAACAAATGCAAAGACCCACAGGCAGACATCATGCAGAGGGTAAGACATTGGAATAACCCAGACTTAAACTGGATGTCTCCATCAAATCCCTCCCTTCATGGGTCAGGGAGCCCTGGAGAAGAGGAGGCAGAAAGAACGAGCCAGATGGATGGAGAAAGTAAGAGCCTCTCAATCAATCTGAAAAGCTCATATGAAATCCTCGAGACTGAAGCAGCCTGCACAGGGCCTGCATGGTTCTGCACCAGATGAGATCTTAAAGCAGAAAGGAGAAGTGCTCCCATCCCTAATCCAGAAGAATTTCCAGTGGATAAACCACTTGCAAATACAAATTTAGTTTTTGAGTTTCACTGGGGGAACAAACTACTCATAAGGGAAGCCTGTATAGGCAGCAATAGATGCAAGAGAAAACAAATGCAATGGCGTCTTTGGAGGGAAGTAGGGCAATGATATTCAGGGATCCACCTGTCTCCATCCTTCCATTATACCCAGCTCGAACTGGGGTTCAGAAGACTGTCACTATGATAGCATTTTGCTTGGATCCTGGGGATCCGACCTCAAGTTCTCATGGTTGAGAAGCAGACCCTTTTCATCAACTGACTCATCATTTCAGCCTTCAGAAATCTGATATTTCAGTGCCCACAATATATGCTTTAAATAAAATACAATATCAAAAATAAATATAAATAAATGAAAAAGAGATTGGCTACAGTAAATAGTGGAATAGTATACAGAAAATGCGCTTGATGGATGGATTTAACAAAATGTATGCACAATGACTGTAGACCGAAAGTTATGGATACATTCGTAAGCCTTTGAAATATTTTTCACAGTTAGTCATTCTTTCCCAAATAATTTGGTTTTTTTTTCTAGGTAGTTTTGAAGATATTTGTGGTCATGGCTCACTATTAACTTAGTAGGTAGATACACACGCATTTCTCCCCAGTTACATATGGTTTTGAACTTATGACATGTTACAAGTAAACAAATTTGGGGCATTAGTGACATAAGGGGAAGGAGGGAAAGAATGAGAAAGGAAAAACTGTGAGGGGAAGGAACATGAAGGCTGTAATTCTTTACTTAGCTGAAATTGATGTATCATTTGGGATAAAATATTTTATTCAGTCTATTAGCAGAGATCACTTGGTATTTCAAAAATAACTGGTTTTGGCTAATGTACAATCAAGGAAATTGCAACAAAAAGATGTTAGCTTTTGTACAGGTCCTCACTCTTCTAATCCTATATAACAAATTATAGACAACGGATTTAAATTCAAGAATATTTCCCATGTGATTTAATGATATGATACCTATCCATAATTATATGATATGATACCTACCCATGTTCTTGTGAAAAATTTAAGTTGCACTTTTTAATTTATTTCATAACGGTAGTGAATAATCTTTGTCATCTCTTACTTGCAGCTGACGTGGTATTGTAGTGAACAGTAGAGTTCAAATGTAAGATGATGGACGTGACTTGCAGACAACACTAGACTAAAGGACGGATGATATTAAGGAGCTGAGAAAAGTATTTTAATGATTTGGGAACATGTTAGACTTATAAGTAAGGTAAATAAATAATGATTTTAAACATTAGGGACATATTGTTGAAAATAGTATGCCATGCCACATTGAGAAAATTGACTTGAGTGAAGTTACAGGGGGATGTTTTTAAATGGATGGTTTATCATAGAACATAAAAACTTTTTTTTTTGAAAAGCAAGATTGATGTATATCTGTGTTTAATTTTTGAGTCATATTAATGACTTAAATGTGAATGATGGAGATGGATGTGATAAACATTTTAAATAATTTTCTAATCTCCTCCAATTGTTCACACTTTATTGCTTCACTTACCTGCGGTGGTATTGTGTTCCCCAAAATAATGTGTATGCTAATAAACTTATCTGGGGTCAGAGAACAGGACAGCCACAATATTAAACATAGAGGATAGGCAGTGGTAGCATACGCCTTTAATCTTAGCATTCCAGAGACAGAAATCCCTCTGGATCTCTGTGAGTTCAAGGCCACATTGGAAATGGCCAGGCATGGTGACACACGCCTTTAATCCCAGAAAGCAAGCCTTTAATCCCAGGGAGTAGTGGTAGAAAGCAGAAAGGTATATAAGGTGCGAGGACCAGAAACTAGATGCATTTGGCTGGTTAGGCATTTGGCTGGTTAAGTATTTGGCTGCTTAAGCTTTCAGGCTTTCAAGAAGCACAGTTCAGCTGAGAGCCATTCAGATATGAGGACACAGAGGCTTCCAGTCTGAGGAAACAAGATCAGCTGAGAAGTTCGCCAGGTGAGGTTAGCTGTGGCTTGTTCTACCTCTCCGACCTTCCAGTATTCACCCTAATAACTGGCCTCGGGTTTGATTTTATTAATAAGACTCTTTAAGATTTCTGCTACACTTACCAGATGACATTTCTATATTTGGATTATAGTTAACTCTATTGGGGTAGAATTACTGCATGTATATGTGTATGTGTACCTGTATATATAGATGTATACAGATACATATACAGGTTGACTGTTGCCAATAAAGCAGAAATAACACTCAGTATGTTGTTTTATAGAGTAAGTTTCTAAATTCTGCTTATTCACCATAATTTTTACACACAGATATCACTAAATAAAGTGGACATTACATTTAATGAGTGTACACCCAATGAATATTTCACTCTACAAAAATACTTATGATCTCACCATTGTACCTTCATCTTGTATATTTTGAGGACATGGCTACTTAGTTTAGTGTACATCATTTAATCCAAAATCTAATGATAACTTGTATATTCTGTCTTCTTAATGTGATTGTAATTACCTCTCAAACCTGAAATTTACTCATCATTTCCTTTTGTAATGAACTTAGCTTTGGGGTGACTCTGAAATAAGTATCTAGAAAATGAAATGAGAAACTGATGTACTAAAATAAGCCATTTTGAATTTAGTTATGCATGTTTTTCAGAAAAGATTCTAATCTAATTATCTAGAACACAGTCTAAAATTTACATTTAAACATCAATGTTAAACATCAAATGTTAAAGAATTTCAGAGGGTTTCAAGTCTACTGAAGTGAGGCTCATTCTCCAGTTATAGTGACCACTATAAAATCATTAGTGTGGGAGGGATAATGTGACTTTATATTTTACTACATTTATATTTTAGAAAAAGAACACCTGAATATCTTGCAATTCATAGCTTCACCTGCAAATGTTAAGGAACATAAATTAAAATAAATATAATCATTACATTATGATAATCTCATGCTCTTTTGTGAAATATAGGGTACTCTAAAAACACTAATAAAAAAGCTTTTGGAGGATATAAAGATAACAAAAGAGGATACAATATGTTGTTAGTTTTTAAACAAATGTGGTGTGTAAAATATATCAGTAACAATATATCTAACAAGTGGAGAAAGCAGACAAAATGCAAAGATAGTGTTCAAAGAAAGTAAAGTCCAAGAAAGTGTTGACCCTATGAAATAATTGAAGTTTAAGTCTCTGATCCTATCTCAAGGCTCAGCGGGCATTGTGGGATAAGAGGCAAAAAGGATGTAACAGCTAGATCATGGAGAGGATGCTATGGAATGCTGACAAGAGTATTATTGCAATCATGAATCACCAAGCTATGTTTATCAATACAAGACCTACACAAAATCAAGCCAGCTGAAATCTAGCTGTAGAGGGGTTAGACTTTCTCCAGGACTCCCGATATGTTGAAGAACTACGGCATTAGGGTAGTTGCTGGAGGAGAGAATCATTATTTGTTGAGTATGTGTCTGCTGGTAGGCACTCCCCCAGCTGGCCACCAACTCATACTCACCTGAGCATCACTAATAAGACTCAGTGTATGATAGACAGAGAGAGACATGCACACTCACAGAGAAAGGGAGAGAGATGAATTTGGAAGAGGGCATGTTAGGGCTGAGGTGGAAGGTGGAAAGAAGAAGGATATATGATCATATTTCATAGTATACATGTATGAAATTCTCAAAAAAAAAAGAATTTTATAAAATGATGTTAAAGGATACATAATCTTAGTGGGGGAAGTTGGTAAATATCTGTGATACCAGCATTTTGGAGATGGAGGCAGGAGGCTTAAAACTTTGAGGTCATGATCAGCTTTATAAGAAGCAGAAAATCAGCCTGGGATGTCTGAGACCCTGTTTCAAAACAAAGACGTGCAATCTAGGAACAGACAAAAATATTAAAAGCCAACAAAAAAGATGAAGTACCAAGGTGTTTTAGTTTGTCCAATTTTGTGTTCTAGCAATCCCATACTAAACAAAGGAAAGCCTTCCAGAAGTAGGAATCTAAATACCAAAACTCATGTAGAGAATGGGATCTGTTGTTCTAATTTCTGATCAATGTTGGCTATACTCTATTAGCCAGGGCATTTATAATGTGAGCAGCGTTAGAAAAGATACCAGATAATAAAGAGTCAAAATTCTTTCTTAAACTAAGATGATTCTGAAAATTATGTGGATTCTCGACCAAATTTTATAAATTAGAAAATATTATTTTCTTTTAATTTCAAAAATACATATTTAGGTGTCTAATAAAAGAGATGATAATTAATATTTATAAAGGAGAATTAGGGATAACTGTAATGTTTTGGCGTGGGTTTTAAACTAATAGATCAGAATGACCAGAATAAACTATACTTTGATTTTAGGAAGTTGTATACATGATTCTACATGACATTCTTTTGGACAAAATATCAAAAGTTAGGGTAGTGACACTTAATGGCCAATCAGTTATTGTTATATTTGAATTTTTTATCGATTAAAATGAAAGCTTCTGGTAATATCTGATAAAGTCAAATCTATTATATACATATCATGAGGAAAAAGAAAATATTTATACTGTGTTTAGTTTACAGCATTATTTCTAGTTCTACTGGGAACTATAAAGCAAAATTGCTACTTAAAAAAATCCCACAAGGTACAATTTCTAGTTTAGCAGAAATAAGAACTGAATTTCAACAAGGTTACATAGTCTTCTTCATGTCTGGTGGCTAGTAACTGATGGATTTGGTTACAAACTTACATAAGCATGAATCTTTTGCAGTGTCTATATCACTTAGGATGAAAAAGGTAGGTCCACAAATACATGGAGGCTGTGATAAAACACAAGGTCAAGATCTACAATAGAAGCATGGTTCAGAGGACTCCTGAACTTAATATTGCCTTAAAAACTGCAAAATTGATTGAAAATACATAGAGCTGTAAAACATTAACCAATAAATAACATAGCTATAAAATTGAGGTGTTGGCTATTATTCAATTGCATTAAAATAAATACAATAACTTTTAAATTAAAGGAAACAATGGTAAAATAAAGATAGGAAATTACAGTTTTATTTGCTAGAGGGTTCTGGGAACCATTTGTTACTCCTTGGAATCATGCTTTAAAGAAAGCAAGTATTTCCTAAATGACAGATTTTGAATGAATGGTGTAATGGGTTTATCTAGAAAAGTAGATGTTTTTCGTACTAGGTAAGTCATAAAATTTTGCTTTATTTATGTCAGTATTATATGGTACAGCTTTTCTATTCTAGCATAATATGATCTGAACATTGGTCCAATAAGTGGAGTGTACAAGTCTCATAACTATAACTGTATGAAGGAAAATAGATCTGAATGACATACTGGTCTTGAAATTATTTTTTCATACCTGGGCAATACCTATTTTATAATTTGTATAAAAGTATGTTTTGCAATGATAATGTGTTTTTATTAACACTTATTATGGATGTTTTTATACTTAACATCATCATTGCTGCTAAAGTGTGTATCTTTTCCCCAAACTATATTTTCAATATTTTGCTTTGATCTATTACATGCTTTTATTTTTATAAAATTAGAAGAGTTTACTTAAAGAGCTTTAGTGGTAAGTTGTGGGGAGTAGATGAAGTTCTGAAAGAATGTGTATTGTTAACATGATTATGGTCATGTCCATGTCAAGGATGGCAATGCCTAAGACCCATGGAAATGGACAAGCTTTCCCCGAGGCTCAGAGGAATGGCAAAGCCTACCTTTCATCCAAGAACAGATGTTAAGAAGATTAACCTTTAGCTAATACCAATGTGTACAGAATCACAGCCTTTTTCTAGATAGCTGCAACCTGAATCCGCTCTTGCAGACACCCCCTACAAAGATTTGCTAACATATCTCTTCCTCTTTCAGTTATGTTATAAATCTACCTCCTTGATTCAGATGAATAAAATAAGTGGTCTGAGTTCCTGCGCTCTTGGTGTATTTTCACCAGAAGACTTGACCCACTGGATTCTAGCTTTTCTGTATATGTGTCTGTAAAATTATTCTTCTTTCATTTCCTGGTCACCCCAGTCAGGTTTTCAGGATTTTCTTGTAAAACCCAGTTGCTGAAGACATCACATACTTTTGCTATAGGGCAATGGGAATCTGATATGTTACTGATCTGAAAGCCTTCTCTGTATTGGCTAGTTTTCATAGTTCTACAAGATTTCTAAGCCTACTACCCAGATAGAAAATGAATCATCAATCTTACCAAGGTGTGAGCTACAATAGCAACCAGACAGGGAAGATATGACTGCCAGAGGAATAGTGGCATGGATGTCAGTTTATGCCTGAATTAAAATCCACTCCACAAGACTGAATTCAGGCCTGATCCAGGCAATTCCACCCAAACCCATGTAGCTGGTTTAGTCATAGGACCTAGGAAAGAAATGACTATTATACTGTTAAATGGACAAAATGATAAAGTGACCTCTAAATTCTGATTTTTGTGCCAGTAGAACAGTGAATCTCATGACTCTAGTGAGAGGAGCTTCATTTTACAATACAGTGTGATTAATTCATGCACACAGCTCACCAAGATGCAGAGTGTAAGAAATTGGGGAGTGCTAAGGATTTAACGGGACATCCATATCCTACTTTGTTCCCTCAAGGTTCCAGGACAGTTATTGAAGAAGAGGCAAAGATTACAAGTGTCAGAAGTAGTAGACCTCTGCAGTGTAAATATTTCCTGGACTTGAAAGGGCCATTAAATGTGTGGACTCACAGCGACTCTGACTGCCTGCGTAAGACCTCCACTAGATCAGACCATTCAAAATCCCAGCGGGAGTGAGGCAGGGGCTCAGGAGGCTCTATCCCTAGAAGGGATAGTTATTGGCAACTAATGTCTGATGGGAAAGAGAGAGAGGAGTTTTCTTTAGGAATCTGGCTCCAGAAAGCATATTCACCTGTGTATTGTCCTACACCACACAAATACAGGCAGTGGAAAGTGGACTCAGTGTGTTTAAAAAAAAGAGCACACCAAGTTCAGAGGGAAAAATGTCGGTTGATAGGGCAAGAATTGGAGAGGAGAAAGTGAGGGGTTGAAGTTGATAAAGTATGTAATATGTAAAATGAAACTCTCAAACAATGAAAATCAAATAAAAGGTTTAAATGAGTTTTAAACACTGAAAAAAATCCAATGAAGTAAAATGAGAGAATGAGAACGGATGTGTGGTTCTCTGTTCCTCCTTTTCCTCCTTGCTGAAGCTTTCTTTGTCAATGCTGTTGTCTTACTTAGAAAATTAACACTGTTAATCTGTTGGTCCTTTCTTGTGGTAGTCTAGCAGGCTTCACACCCCCTTATTTACATATATGAGTACATTATACATTATCATATGCATATCAGAGAGAAAATGTGACTCTTGTCTGAGTCACTTCACCAAGTATTATTTTTCAGAACCATCCATTGACCTGCAAATTTCACAATTGCCTATTTTTTCTCTGGTTGATTGAAATTCCATTGTGTATAAATGTCACACGGGGAGGGAAAAACAACTTAATATTTGAAAAGTGCCACAATGAAGACTACTACTTTGTATGTTGAAAGAAAGTTAAAAATTAAATGTATATGAATGAAAGAAAGCGGTAGGCTGAAGAGATGGCTCAGTGGTTAAGAGCACTGGATACTCTTATAGATGATATGTTTAGTGACCAGCACCCACATGGTCACTCAAAGGCATCTGTAACTATAGTTCCAGAGGATCTGATTCCTTTTCCTGATCTCCCCAGACACTATGCACACAGGTAGTACACAGCAGACATTCATGCAGACAAAACACGATACACATAAAATAACAATAATCAACATAAATAAATAGAATAAAAGCAAGAAAGAAGGTAGGTTCACCCAGGCACAAGTTATAAAGAAAACATACAAACCTCCCTAGGTGATTGTAGCTTATCTGATGATGGTTTCAGTAATGAAAGAAACTTAAGATAAAATATGACTTCTTTTGGTCATATTCACATTTGTAATTCCCCAGCAGGCCTCCAACCCCAACCTCTTACTCTCATTCAATCTTTGCTAAAGCATTTTCCAGAAAGTTATATAGAACAGTAGATGGTTTTTGGAATCACACTTGCAGGTCAATGTGTACAAGCTTCTAGTTCACAGCAAATAATCGTTCCTGATTTTAATGTTTCATGAAATTGGAATATAACCGTGTACTCTAAATCTCCAGAAATGCAGAAAAATGATACTGTGAGTTCTGAGGTCCATGTGAAACACTATATAGCCAATCAGTTTTTTAAAAAAATCAGAAAAACATTTTTTTAAGTATATGGCAATTACTATTTAATAAAAATCCAAATGTTTTATGGCAGTGTTTATATTTTCTTACAAGTTTAAATTTTAAATATGCCACAAATAACTAGTATTTGCAGGTTCAAAAAAGGCTAGCATCTCCTCTAACACTGTAAGAAATGTGGTCAACAAGGTGTGCAATATTGGATATATCAAGAAAACTACAAAACTTCTGACTCAGTCTGATTTTCTCATTTAATTGTTCTTAACAGAGCAAATAAAATAAAAACAACCTAATCTCTTTTGGACTATATAAGTGTTAGATTTGTATTTTAGAATAGAAAGAATAGCAGACACAATTGTCCTTTTTTTCTTTTTTCTTTTTTTAGTATCATAAATATATTTTTACACAACACACACACAGACACACACATTATATACACATACACACAGAGAGAGACACACACATGTATGTATGTGTGTGAGAGTATCATCATATATATACATATTAACCTGTATTTGATTTTTTCCCATGAGCACATACATATGAAACATCCTATATTTCTCATTATAAACCACTTCATTTGGTTACTTATCAAACTGTGAATAGGGTGACCACTGAGTACATTCTGAAACACTAACGTGTTTGAACACATTGTGGTGTCTTGAGTTTCTTTTATGGAAAGAGGGAGACAACTGACCAACCCTCAACAAAATTTGATTACTATTTATATGCAGGTAGCACAAAATCATCAATTGAAACAGTTTACAATCATCACACAGCATAGTAATATGCTTTGTGGACCAGTTTTGTTATTTAATGCAAGGTAGTCTAGCAAATTACCTGAAACCTAAATAAGACATGGGACAGACGCTAACTGAATGGTGGTTTGGTGGTGAAGAGCACTTGCTGCTCTTACAAAGGACACTGGTTTGGCTCCCAGCATCCACATAAAAGATCTCACAATGACCTGTAACTTGAGTTTCATGGTATCTAAAACCCTCTTCTGGCTTCTGCCGGCACTGCAGAGAAGTGGCATACATAGACACATAGGAACAAACAAATAAATGTTAAATAAATAAATGAATACATACAGGAAAGAAGAAAGAAAGAAAAGGAAGGAAGGAAGGAAGGAAGGAAGGAAGGAAGGAAGGAAGGAAGGAAACAAAAACTCTAAGAGATCTCCACAGATAGTAAAGAGTGTTGTCTGTTAACCAGAACAAACAAACAAAAGAATTCCTTCATTTGTTATTTGAAGGAATAGCCCATTGGCTACAGGAAAACAAAACAAAAGAAAACTAGTTTCTGAAGATTTTACCTTTCTCCCATATAAGATAGCCATTTAATCTTCCCCAAAATATGATAAATTACAACAATTTCAATCACATGAATTTTAATACAAAAAATATAAAATCAATTTCAATTTTTCTGCATATACTGAAACTGTTTGGACAAATGAACTAACTATAGGCCATCTCTCTTTGCCTGTTAATTACAGGTATCCAATGCAACCTTAAAATACTGAGCTTGACTTCTTTTTTTTTTTCCCAATGGGAAGTTAGGAATGTACTTCTTCCCACAGAAAATTTATTAACAAGTGCTCAATTAAATGTTTTAAAACAATGAGCAGTGTTCATTTTTCATAGAAATAACCAGAGAAATGATGAGTTTTACCTCTGCTTTTCCACAGCTCTACTTACACAAAATAGTCTGTTGTAAAGACACCACATCTATGAGGAGGTATTAATTGTAGAAATATAGCAGTCAGTGAGAGCCTAAATTTCCAAGAAAAATATCCCAGTTTATGATTGCAACCAACTGCATATTCTCAGAGATTCTTTAATGAGCAGCTGTCTGATCATATAATGAATTATCAATTCATGAATAAGTGTATACAGTTGGCAACTGTGTTTTAATTATCATCCAACAAAAGAATTTCCTCATTTTAAATCATTCACATCACTCTTTTGACTATTGGTTGAAATTGTGGAGCTATGAACATTGAAATATATGAATGACAGCAGCTTTAACTACAGAATGATACTCAACCTCAAAAGTGAAAACAAAAATACAAGGGTGTGTGTAGTAAAAATGCAATAAAAACTGCTGAGATGATCAGCTTTTTCTGTGACACATCACATCCATTGGTTGCCTTCCAAAAGACAAACATAGCAAAAGAGGAAGATAGGAAAACCTGAAACAGGAAGACCTGCTTCAGAAACTCAGTGTACTGACTTAATTGGCTAGGAAGTCCAGATGCTGATACTCCGAATTATCAGCCATTCTTTCTGTGTTTTGGTAACGCATATCCTCATGCAGTGTATGTCAAACGGAATTTTTTGATTCACATCTGACATTTCAAAGTTTCCATTTTTGAAGTCCCCCAGTCTTAAGTAAGTATCACATTGTCTTATTTGTTTGCTTAACGTAAGTTTTTCCCCAACATCTAGAACTCCATGGTGCAAAATGTCATTCTGTCTGTCTTCTGTTCCGGTACTCACTTTAATTTTTTTAATTGTAATTGGATTTTCAAATATAATGACAAATGTATCTCCTATTGAAGGTGGCTTTCCCCAGAAGTACTCATCAACACTGCTATAAGCCTTGCTTGCTTCATAGTTTTCAAAGACGTTCATGTTGGTGTAGAGACTTGCAGGAGGGTTATCGGGGATGTCGAATGACTCCTCTTCAAAGTCATCATCCTTCAGTTTATTCTCAGTTCCTTTATAGGATGAGTAATAGCCCATGTGCTGAAAGAGAGAAGGTTTAAACCGGATCACATTTTTCTGAGCCAGCAGACCTCGGAAATGAGTCAATAGCCAATCACAAGGCATTTCTTGATAAAACATTAATAAAAAATGGGCCAGACGTGGGAGATCATGAGAATGATAGAGTTTACCAATGTAGCCAAGCTTTGAGAATTCAAGAGTTACCCAGTACGTTCCTTCCAAGGATGCAATGACTTTCTTGATGGCAGTTAAGAAATTTTTGGAACATCGAACATCATCTTCAAGCATTACATAGTAGTCTGAAGTATTGGCACAAAAATTAAGCAGAAATGCATAGTCTACATTTTGCTTGGAGCGAAATCTGACTCTATCTTCTGGGTCATTGTAATTTCTTTTAAGACCATCCAGAACTGGATAATATTCTTCAGGAGCATGTATAACCATTAATCTTCCTGCAATAATGTGATGGGCAAATTTCTGCGTAATATCTTGGACCATAATATCACGCCAGGATGAATTAAAGTCTGCTAGATGCACCACTACTGAAATTTCCTTTAATTCCTCATAGCTGGACTGTTCAAAAATTGATTTTATTGTCTCAAGTAAATAGTTTCCTTTTTTCCGTTTCACTGATGAGAGTCCAATTGTGAGATATCCTGAGCAAAATAAATCAGAGGAAGACAAATATAATGTTAATAGGTTTCGAATAATGTAACAATAAGAATCAAATAACCAAGATTTACTTTCTTTAGGCCTGCAATTATAGTTAGTAAATCTAGTAAATGATTATGTATTGAACATTTTAAGATTAGAGTATTAAACTCGTTTATCAAGGGCTACAGTGTTTTATGTACATTTGATGTTTTATATGAAACACAACTTACATTTCTTGAGCAATCTAATAAGGATCTTATCAATATTGTTTTTGAATTATGAAAATGAAAGTATTCTAAAATATTCTATGTCTCAATATCCCTATATATTACCATTAGAAAAGAGAGACAGAATTTAGATACAAACATATTTACAAACAAGTCAGGCACAGCACTTCACATCTGTAGTCTTAGCAATTGGATGACGGAGCCGGAAGGACTGCCCTGTGTTTGAGCATAGTTTGGTATTCACTTTGACTCAAAAACCAAAACAGGACAAAAACCAAATGAACCGTGTAAAAAATAATAAATAGTATCTACAACAGTAAACGGAATTTTATAATTAGGGCTTGCAAGCTAGACTCAAGTAGTGAGAATGAAAAAGACTGGACATTTATTTGAATCATCTACAAAATTTCCAGAGACTGTATATTTCAGTTTCCATATCACATCACTATCTTTACTAAAAGAATTAATAGGCAGACTTCATAGTTGTATTTTGAAATTTACCTGATATGTCTTATAGAAAATAAACAGTTTCATAGAATTTATTTAAGAAAAAATAATCGCATCACTCCCCAAACACATGGTTCCAAGCTATAAATTTACTGTTTCATTTGTTTTGAAAGGTATTTTGCACTGATATCCATTGGAAAAAAAAATTCTTAGATTTAAGTAAAAAAGCAAGAACTGGATTTTTTAGGGTAAGAAATATTCCCAAGTGCATACTGTTTACCTCTGACAAGCATTATCGTCTTTCTAAAGTCTAATTTCATATCATGAAGACTCAATAAAATTTCTTAATAATCACTGAGTGAAAATAAATATCTTCATATGTGTAAAGCTTAGGGAGTTAATACGGGCCTTTTCCTGATACCAAAGGTTGTGTAACAAGCCCAGCAAATGTCATTCCTCTATTCTGCCATTCCTATCTGGATTGTATAACGTAAGTCACTGACACCCAGTTAACAATCTGTCGTGTTCCTGCCAATCTGCAGTGGTAACCACATGCTGGATGGAATTTCATTCTTTGTGCTTTTAATTCTACTCTTTTAAAAACCAGACCACACAGAAGCCACTTAAAGGAGCTCTACATTTTGAATACTTATATTTCTTTCCCAATAAGAAAATCTTCTTCATATTGGCTTGAGTAAAACTTTGTTGTCTTACTGAATCCTTCTCAACTCGAATTTTAAGATGACAAATCTTTGGAACAATCATAATGGTTATGAGAGTGCCAGTAATTAAACCTCAACTTCTGGCAACCAGTACCATGAGACTATAAGAAAAAATCCTCTAGCTTATGATAATCTATGATAACCCTTTATAAAATAGTACACTATCAAAATCACATTCAAAATTACTTAAAATTATAAAACTAAACTATCAAAGATTAGAAATAAAATACCATAGAAATATTTTCAAGTAAAATTTCTGATTTTAAAGTCAATGGATAATTATTTATCTCATTTATTTATGGCCCTATAACAACTTTCTAAACGCTTTTAATTAAAATTTGGTATGTTAACAGTTACTGGGTCAGAAAGCATTTGCAAAGTTTGAAGAATGTTGGATCTTTCTTAAGCTATAGATCTCATTAATCTCTCTCTTAATCTTGTGCTACAGAAACAACAAATTATCAGTATTTTTATGCAAATTTCAGTGTTTAATGCAATTTTTATTAAAAATGATTAGGGATACTTACGTTTTCTCTGTAAAGGTGTTGCAGCTAGGTAGCGATAGGTGACATTTATGGTTCCTGAGAAGTTAGATAAATCCTTGAATGTGTGAACATAGCGTTCAGAATTAAGTTGATGTGTGGATGTTTCTCTTATGAGCTGTTTGTCACCTTCCTAAATGCAAAAAGTATACATGCAAAATTAATAAACAATAAGTGGCCACAGATTAGGTGACTATCTCCTTACACCATGGAGATATGTGTAGTGTGACTATTTAGAGAGTTATATAAATCTCAATTATTAGCCCATAATCACAAGGTCATTAACATTGTCCTGTTTTCTTACCTTTAGCTTCTGCTTTAAACTTTCTCACATTTAATCATTATTTTGAAACCCATTTGCTTTTCTATAGCATGAACTATTACTCTATTTTTCAGCAAATCAATCCTTACTTGAAAAATCCCCATTGCCAACACTTTAAAACCTAAAATTTGATGATGATCAATTTGCAGCTTTCACCTGAGGTTATTTCCTTCCAGATTCCTCAGAATTTGAGCCATATTAATCTACTTACCACTTCTACAAATGCTTTCAAATGGAAAAAAATAAGTATTGATTATAACATTTAAGGAAAGGGTAGGAAGTGTTAACTATAAATAAACAATTTAGATTAGGAGAGATTGGTCACAAAGTTTTATTGATTCATTTACAGATGACCTTATGAGGCCATTGTGGTGGATTGAATGAAAGTAGCCCCCATTTGCTCATAGGCATTGACACTATTAGGAGGTGTGGCCTTTAGGAGTAGGTGTGGACTTGTGGGACTAAATGTATCACTGAGAGTGGGCTTTGAGGTTTCAAAGGCTCAAGGCAGTTCCACTGTCACTGTGTCTGCGACCAGCAGATTGGGCTGTAGAACTCCTAGCTACTTCTCCAGCACCATGCCACCCGGAATGCAACCATGCTTCCTGCTCTGCTGGCAGTGGACTAAACCTCTAAGCCTGCAAGCCAGACCCAGTTAAATGCTTTCCGTTCAAAGAATTGCTGTGGTTACGGTGTCTTTTCATAGCAATAACATTGACTGAGACAGCCACATAATTTCAAATTGTTGAGAAGGGATAGCCATCATCCCTTTGGCATAAAATTGCTCATCTAAATATGTCCTCCAATAACATCAGTTAGAGTACATTTGTGCCCAGTCAGAATGAGTTGAGATCTTGTTGGCGTCTCATCTTTCTCATTGTCGTCTTTCTCTCTGTGTGGATATATGCACATGGGAACATTTGTTTTTGTTTGATGTTCTGGCTAAAATAATTAAGATTGTTTATATTCATTACAGTTAATGTTTTGGTGGTGGAATTTTGTGTCATTACATCAACAGAAGTACTTACATTTAAGAAAATTTTCAAATTCAGGTTAACTATGCCCTGTTAGCCATTATTTGTTTTTGTTTTCTCTAAGCTTTGATACAAGTTCAATGGCAGATTTTGATAATCTGATAAAGTTATTATTGACCATACCTTATTAGATTATTTTTTTGCCATATATACTATGATTTCCTACCACATATTTTGAGACAATCTGGGAAGCCATGTTTCTTTTTGGTAAGTTGTCCACTTCACTCTGTGTTGTTAAGTATATATATTTCTAGTGTTTGTGGTAGCAACTTAAATGTGTCAAGTGCAAGCCACTAAGACTGTAGAAAAAGTAAATTCTTTAAATGAATTTTGCCTTGAGTACTTATCTGTGGTCAATAAAACTTTAATTAAATCTACTCTAAAAGATTGGATAAGATTCAGACACAAGTTTTACTTTGATTAGATCACTGAATACTTAGTTACTGACTCAAAGGGGAAAGACATAATTAAACTTTAAAATCCATGGGTAGATTTTTTTTTCATAGGATAAAAAAATAATTACTGGAATATAACAGGAAAGCTAAGAATTCTTAATTATGGGCTATACAATTAAATGAAGGAAATTCAATCCTACAATCTTTCAAATAGTTAAGCATTATTATGAAATTTATTCTGTCTGTGCTAACATATTTCTATGTTTTATATCATTTTAATAATTTGAACAAAAACATTTTAACAAGGTTTATAGGATATTTATCATGCTCAAAAGCAATATACATCTGAAACATCTGCAATACAAGATTAAATAAAAATTTCTTTAAAATATGTTATTTAAATATTCACTGAATTCTGATTATCCTAACTCTGCCATGCATAAATAATTTTATCTATTTCTATAGATCAACAGGTATACATATACGATTAATATATTTAACATACAATTTAGGATTGCTACAAAGTAACTACAAATTATCACATAGATTAATTCAACAGTAATGTAATAGTGTATATCAATAGAAGACATGAAGACATTTCTACAAATCCACAGTTGTCTCTACGCTGTATACATTTTTATATTCTGTTATTACATGAGATTACATGCTAAAGAAACCATAAGATACTGAGTGTTATATTTAAAGATTCTGTCTCAGCTGAGCATGTAAAAGTTTAGACCTTTTCTGTGATAAAATGGAATATGTTCATTTTGGCTGAAGGACGTAGCAGAATATAAAATGAAACAGAATTGATATTGAAGTAATTAATTCAGTTCTCAAAAACAAGCTTCCTAATACTTTTAGCATCAATAAAAATGTAACTTTCACCTGAGCCTGTCTGGTTGGCTGCTTTCAGAGGCGACTGGCTGAACATCCAGGCTCCCTGGATGCCTTCTTTTCTGCAGTAACTATGCTATAGTGTGTGTCTTGGTAATAAGGCAAAGCTTTATGACAATCATTTTCTGGATGGTAATACAATTCAATGGACTCACTACAGTCTAAATATATACCCTGGTGGCTACTTTGAAGATGCTCACAGCTGAGAGGCTATGTTGATTGGGCATGCAATGTCTCTGCCACTTAGTTTGCCTTGTAAAGTATTTGTCTCTTCCACTGAGTTATGCTTCCCTTCCGACTGAAAGTCACTTATCTTTCCAAAACTAAAGCAAATATACCAAGACATTAATATGCCTATAGTTTCAATAGTTTCAATCCACAAATAAATTTTCTATTAAAAAGAGAATTGAATGTGGTAAATAACTCTAGAGACTACTAATTCTGTTCATCTGATTTTTCAGAATTACAAGTATTGTTTCAGCAATACAAGAGAAAGACATTGCAGTTTATGCTTAGAAAATTGTGTGCACTATGACATTATGGAGGCAAGATAAAACCCAAGAGAGATAAGCTTATGAAAAATAAAATGAAAGATGAAAGAGGAAAAGCGTTAAGCAGAAACTATATTGTATTTTATTACCAGAGACAGTTTTCAATAAATATTCACATTTAAGAAGTGCATATTAAAAAATAAGATTTATTTGTGTAGAAGTTGTATAAATTGGGTTCCACAACTGCATTTTGATTGGTTGTGATTTTCTGTAATGATCTCTGTCTGTTGCAAAGAGAAGTTTTCTTGATGAGGTGTAAGAAGCATACTTATCCCTGGGTATAAAGACAAATATTTAGAATGTAGTTGGGGATCATGCTGGTTTTCTACAGTGGTGGTTCTCCTCCAAGATCCATGAATCCACTGGCCCTGGGCAGGATGCTAGGTTTCCAGTACTAGGTATGATTTCCCTAATATCAAGTGGGTCTTAAGTCCAATTATAGAGCTGTTGGTTGCCACAAAGCTATGCATGTCACTATTGTATGTTTGGGGTTCTGTCCCATGCCTGTCATTGCAGTGGTTCATGGGCATCATAGCTGGGTAAGGATACAGTTCCTATACCGAAGCCTTAGGGAACTGTTGTGGAAGAGGGGGTGGAAACACTTTAAGATCCAGAGGGGATCCTATCACGAGAGTAGGTCATTTCAGGCTGTCTCTCGACCATTGCCAGTAGTCTATCATGGAGGCATCCTTGCGGATTTCTGTGGACCTCTCTAGCACCCTGCTTCTTCCTATTCTCATGTGGTCTCCATTTACCATGGTCTCTTATTCCTTGTTCTCCCCCTCTGCTCTTGATCCTCAGTGCATGTGCTGGCTGTTTGGAACCTGGGGCTTACACAGGGGCACTTGGCTCAGCCTGGGAGGAGGGGACTGGACCTGCCTGGACTGAATCTATCAAGTTGAACTCAATCCTCAGGGGAGTCTTTGCCATGGAGGAGATGGGAATGAGGGGTGGGCTGGGAGAAGGCAGGGGTGGGTAGGAGGGGGAATCTATGGCTGATATGTAAAATTAAATTAAATTATAAAATAAAATTTAAAAAAAAGATCCAGAGGGGAAAATGGAGTTTGCCATGAAATTCTGTCTTCTAGGAATATCACAAGCTACACTAATAAATTCTCACCAACATGATTGCCAAAACTTGTGCTGAACAAGGACAATAACAATAGATATGCTAGTGTGGATGGGGAAAAGCCCACTAGGTCTTACATAAATTGATGTGCAATACAAATATGCAAATAGCATTGGGGGATGGAAGAAGGCATTAAATTTCCAGGAACTAGAGTTTCAACGGTTTGTGAGCCACAGTGTGGGTGCTGAAAATATAATTCTGAGTCCTCTGAATTATCATTAAGAACTCTTAAACACTGAGTCATGTTTTCAGCCTTCTTGAAATATGTTTTTTTATGAAATTTAACATTATTGATTGAAAGAATATGGTAACTCCATATAAAGACTTATGGGCTGAAGTTCATCATGAAATACAGTTTTACCTACAAATCTACTAAACATATCAAAAAATTAAAATACCATTAATGAATTAACATTAAAGATGTATTTAACATTCTGTGTAATTTACTTATATAATTATTTTAAAGTAATCAAATTTAATCCTAACCTTTCCCCTCCACTTATACTGCTTTTCAAATTTGATTAGTGATATGATTTATATTAATAGAAAAATTTTAGTCAAACAATACTCTTTAGTAGAAAAATCTATAATAAATTCATACATTAAAATGATGTAGTTTTGACAATGCTTAGAGGACTTCACTAAACTTCTCAAACCAGGGCACCAACTTCAGATTTTTCTTACTGACTTATACATCTAGTATATTTTAATTTAAAGAACCTTTATGATGTAAATATATCTGTTGTTCCAAATACAAAAATATATTACACATTGGGACTAGATAATTATGTATAATACAACCTAGTTAATAAATACTATTTTGAGGTTGTCAATAATATTATAGAAAATTTGTTTGTTTTTTAAAGAACTTTAATTTGGCTATCTAAGAAGAAGGAAAGGATTTTGAAGGATTCAGAGAAGGAGAAGAATATGATCAAAATACATTTATGTGTAATTTTTTTAAATAATAAGAAAAATAAGAAGAAAATTTCAATACTAATATTGATAAGTGGCAAAATAAAAGCTATTATTTTCAAGAAAATTTCAACAGTAAGTTGTAAAATAGGGAGGGTAGAAATAATGTTATCAAAAAATTTATAGTCTATATGTTTCACATTAAAGTTCAATGATTTTAATATGTTAATATATATGAAATTAGTATATACTATCTGTATTATATGGTATATAATATTATATTGAAATGTTTATAATGTAATATATGATTATATATGTATATGTATGTGTGTATCAGCCACCATATAGTATTTAAGAAACAAAAATATACCAGAGTAAAACAGGCTCAGTGTTGACACTATATGGCTAAAAGTATACATTTATGATATATGCATAAATAATTCTACTCATATGAATATTGCTTGTCATATGAATGTTGGGGTACAAGTAGACTGACACTAAATTTATTGAGAATGTGTTTTGAACTAAAAATAATGTCTCCAAAACTTACCAGAACATAACTATCTTCAATGTACAAGTTCATGAATAGAAGGAAAACAACAAGAACTCCCAAGAAAGACACTGTAGAACGTTTTCGCAAGCATCTCATTTTATCCAGCATTTGAAAAATATATTTCATTTGATAAAACTTAAACATCTTCTCCTGTGGAAAAGAGGTAAAGAATTACTAGCAATTAATTCAGAGTGTGAATAGTACAATCTCATCATTCAAATATTTGAGCTAAAATTTCGTTTCAAATTTCATACATAATATTAGCATTTATCAATGCATCATATGTAGCTACCTTCTCAGAATTAATTATAAAGACAGCAAGTGGATTAATATAGAAGAAAGGAAACAATACATTTTTGAACAATTTACTCCCTTTACAGTAGTAAAATATAACCTATATTTTAATACAATGTTCTTTTTCCAATCTACTATAATTTCAGTACTTGGAATTACAAAATCTCATTAAAATAACAAAAATATGAGGGATGGAAGAAGACAGCAACATGAAGCCAGGGTAGCAATAAATCTATAACTCAAAGCTAATGTAAAAAAAATTTGCCAAAGTTTAAATTCTTTACATCTCACTTTTAGAATACCTAATGAAATATAAATGGTTTGTTAGAATGGGTATTGTTTCCTCAGGATATTTTCCAGCTTCTAACTTGACATGTCTAAGTACTTCCAATTTCTTAATTATTGAGTATGACACATGTAATTAAAACCAATATTATAGAATAGTTCTGTAGTGGGTAGCCGTTCTAGCTTTGATCTGGAAGTACCACCCCCATTGAGGCTTCAGTAACTGTCAAGCCTACAAGGCGGAGCCGAGAGAGGACCCCTGAAGAACGGAGATCCAGATGAGCCAGCTCTCTTGGTTCCTGGACCCTGGATGCTGGAGGTAGACCGAGCAGAGTTCTCTAGAGAACACCGCCGGACTGTGCCACAACTTTCCCTGACCTTGCAACCTACCTATCCCTTCATTTGTGAGTTACCCCACAAAATAAACCTCCCTTTTAACTACGTGGAGTGGCCTTAATAATTTCACCAATATCTGGCGCTCACGTGGGGCAAATTCCAAAGGTCTGGGTAGCTCTCACCCTCAGCTTCCTTCCCGGCAGGCGGGTACCTGAAGCTGCAGGGTACCACAGCTCCGTAAATATAAGATGATGGGAGTTAAGAGTAGGGTTGTGTTATATTGTATTGCACTGCATTATATCAATAAAAAGCCTAAGAGTGTCTACATAAAAGTCTTAAAATCAAGCAAATGCCATAAGATTGGGTGAGTTAGGGTGGAAGTCCAACTCTGAAACAGTTTTGAAATGAAAGCATTGTTTGGAAGTGAATGTGATCCAGGAACTTTGAAAGAAAGATTTTTAGGAACAGTCTGAAGACTATGGAAACATTAAAAGTTTAAGTTAAATGTGTCTTTTGGTTCTGGATGTAGCCTTGCCATGTACAGCAAGAGCTGACTTCCTACCCTCACTATTAAAACAAGGAATTATGGCTTGAATATAGTAGTAAAGGTTCATGGGAGGCAGTTACCAAACATAATCCATATTTTGTTTAATTGTTCTAAAGTTACAGTGGTGACTTTTGCCATTCTTAAAAGAATTGAAAGTCAGGGTTCAAGTGATGCCAGCCATAAAAATACAGGTAGGGCTAATGTCTTAAAAGGTAGCCAAAGTTTGAAATATAGTTTTAATGTTTGAGAAAATGTATATTGTTCCTAACTTAATTACTTTATTGTGATCAACAGCCCCCCTTTAGTTCCTTCATACATAGGAACTGTTAAATTATCAGGTCAATAACAGAAATCTCATTGCAGACCCCTGAGACTGTCTTTCTGTGTGTCTGTCTTGGAAGTTACTCTCTCACTAGGTCTTTCTTTTCTCTTGCATCTGTTTGTAAATTCTTCTGCACCTAGTCAGCTCAAGAAATCCACACTTGGGTAGTGTCTCCTTGGGCTATTGCTTAGAAACTGTTAGTGGGAGGCTAATATAACCGCTATATTGGTTTCTTTTTTTTTTTTTTAATCAAAGTTCATCACTCAATTCTGCTTGATACCAATGTCTGAGGCCACTGCTTCATAGGTGCTAGTCTAGTGTTTTGGTTGTTTAAGGAAATTAGAAATGTAGCGCTTATTTCTTACTGTGTTCACAAGCATCTTCCTAGTACAGAGCTCTTTAAAGCTTCTTCTATTTTCTTGAAAAGAACTGCTTTATTATTGTCTTGCTTCATTTATTGCTAATCAAATCCAATCTGTCTTTCTTCCTATGTAAATGGGCTGTTTGACTTACAGGCTTGTTAAATATTTCTTTATCTTTCAATTTGAATCAAAAATTCTTAAATTATCTATTTAAGAGTTATCTCTTAAAGTTATCTATTCCTATTCAAGCACAGCACCCAGGGATTAGTTGCAAAGTTTATCAAGAAACAGACTACTGTTGATCACTTGAATCATTTTGATATTGAATTATAGGTTTTATTTTTAAAGAGATATAAGGAATATAGTATAAGAGTTGTATGTTATAAAAATGCAAAAATATAATCAGTTAAAACTGGGTTGTGTGGAAGAGTTGGGAGAAGTGTGTTAGAAGAGCCTTAGAATGCTGTAAGCATAGCTTGATGGGCTATACTGATGGGAGAACAAGTGCCATTTAAAGATGAGTAGGACCATGTTCTGGTCCTGACTGAGCTCTGCTTCCTGAATAGACAAGATATAACAGAGGTTGCCATAGACTTCTGAAGACTTGTACTGAACCGCTTCATTATCATGCCTTCCTGCCATGATGAACTGTATCTCCTGAACTGTAAGCAAAGGTCACCTTTCTTTTTATATACATCTACACTCTATAGAGAACAAGTATGAGTTAAAGAACACAAATTAAAGGAAACATGGTAGGTATAGAAATAAAGAGAATAAAATGGCACTAATATCATAACTGAAAACATTAGAAAACACTAACTACTAAAACAAAATACCAAGGTTTCTAAATACCAATTAGACAAATTAAAAATCTTAAAAACAATTACATAGGAAAATATATTTAATATTTATTTATTTTTTCTTTGGTTTTTCGAGACAGGGTTTCTCTGTGTAGCTTTGCGCCATTCCTGGAACTCACTTGGTAGCCCAGGCTGGCCTCGAACTCACAGAGATCTGCCTGCCTCTGCCTCCCAAGTGCTGGGATTAAAGGCGTGCACCACCAACGCCCGGCTATATTTAATATTTTTAAGTAATAGAATATTATTTAGCTAACAGTTTTGGAATAACATATCAGTAATATCAATAAATGCAAATGGACAGCTCATATTTTAAAACAAAAGATTCTTGCATATGTACATACACTCACTTACACATGTGTATGTGCACACACACACACACACACACACACACACACACACACACACAGTGTCAACCCTAAGTTTAAGCTGCACAACAAAACATACAAAAAACTGAAGTCATTCACAAAGGCTCGTGCCAATGGGTTGAACAAAATAGAGTAATCAAGAAAGACAAGGAACCATGGTTTGCTAGGTTGATTTAAATGCAGTTGAATATAAGCAACAACAGAAAGAAATGACATAATTATCACTTTACAATACCAAATGCTACAATTGTGAACAAGATGTTGTTATATTACGCAGTGAACAACTTTCTTCCTCTAGAAGACCTGATACTAAAAGTGAAATCTTGTTAGATTTTTCATCTTACAGAAGAGGAAAATAGCCAAATATCACACCAGCAAAATGTACAAATGAGAAAATTCTTGGAAATTGTAAGTAATTGGTGTGTGTTCTACACTAGGGAAATTTATATTGTCTCAAGTCATCACTGTTTAAATATTTTTTACTTTTAAACAGAAAATTTAGAAAACCCAAATTAGTTATTTCTATTAGGTATGTTTATGTGCTTTGGTTAACCAAGCATATACAATGTATAAATATTTTTCTATTGGATTGTAAACAAGAATAATTGAAAATGATCCATCCAAGGAGGAGAAAATCGCATCCATTGATCTATTAGTGGTTATCATGGTATGGCAGAAACTTGATGAAGAGCAATGAAGAGATAAAAGCCAGCTGAGTCCTATGTAGCAGAATGGAGATTTCTGATGGCCTGAGGTGCACTCTGAACTCAGACTTTATATCTGAGTAGACGCCAAAAGATCATTCCTCATGGAAAGGCTGAGTATAAATAGACAGCAAGTTGATATCATTCACCCCTAGTCTACTAATAGGAAAACACACCACATTTAATAAAGCATACTTAACACCCCACTCCACACAGTCTTGTAGTGCTAAACTAAATTTTTGATCTATAGTTGCAAATAAATGAACATGTATTGATAATATAAATTTTCATCTATCACACAACTACCTGAGAGCATCAATCATAATAATGTCTTTGTGTCTTAAGCAGTGTTTTGGCTCAATATGCAAAAATATCTTACTAAAATTTATTTCCTAGTATAGTGACAATATTTGAAAAAATACTTATATTTTTTCTTTTATTTTTTAAATACACTTTTAATATTGAAATACAATCACATTACTTCCCCTTTTCCCTTTTCTATCTTTAGCTCCATCCATGTCCCTTCCCACTAGCTCTTCCCATATATTAAATATCACATATTTGGCTAATGTAAAACAACGTAATTAGTATTATGATGATTTGAATTATCTTCTGAAGCTGATAAATCATCTTTGCATACCTGCTCCTAAACTTGAAATGACATCACAGGCACCCAAGGACCATTCTAGATTTGAATGTTATGTGGGGATTTCTGTGGAGGTCTGTCGGTGACCTTAAGGGGGGCTCTGTAACTGTCTCTGATTTCTCATTGGGAATAAATCAAGAAATCTCAGTTCAAAATAACAAAGCAGAATCAGGACCATCATCCAGCCCAGACAGAGCACAGAAATCAGTGTTCTGTCCCATCTAGGTCCCAGGATCTGTGGATCAAAAATATACATGTCGAACCCAGTATATGCCTTTTTGTCCTTTTTCTGCATGAAGTGGCATAGGTATTCAAAGTCTCTTTGCTGTGGAAAATGCTTTTGTACACTGGTTTAATAAAATGCTGATTAGCCAGTAGCTAGGCAGGAAGTATAGGTGGATTAAGCAGACAAGGAGAATTCTAGGAAGAGGAAGGCTGAGTAAGCAGCCCATCCAGGGAGAAGCATGTAATGGCACACAGGTAAAGCCATGGAACATGTGATAACATATAGATTAACAGAAATAGGCTGAGTTTAAATTTAAGCTCTTCAGTGGTAGGCCTGAGCTAATGGCTGAGCAGTTTTAATTAATATAAGCTTCTGAGTGATTATTTTATAAGCAGCTGCAGGGTCCAGGGGTCTGGGCAGAACTGTAGAAAACTTCAACTACATCTCTTCAAAAGTGTTTTATTTATTTTTCACTACTAGTGTATTTATACTTTCTACTTCATGAGAAGTAGACATGAGACTCTGAAGAGGAGTGAGGAGAATTTGGGTGTCAGGGAAAGTGGAGGCCTAAACAGATTTTGAAATCCAAACTGCAGTTATCTCATCCTGTGTTCTAACAGTGCTTTCTTTGAGGAGAAATAGCCAGATTGCTCTGTGTTTTAGTAACTACACTTCTTCTACATTTGATAATAGCACTGATAACAATGAATTAGTTCCTTGTCAAAATAATAACAAGGAGGAACATAAAGCAAGGCTCAAAGTGAGGATGCTGGTGTGTTTTCCAGAGAACTCCGCTGCATCTCTTCCTGCTGTGCCATGGGCATGTCTATCAGGCACATGCAGAGAAGTTAGAGACCCAGTAAAGTGTGGTACACAGTGATTGAAATAGGATGTGCCAGTTTGACACACAGTATTTGAGACCACTGATGATTATGCAGGGCAAATAATTTCACTCACAATGCAGATGGAGGAAGCACAGAGACTCTTGGACTGCAGACAAAAGCTTCAGCCATTGCTGCAATGTTTCCATGAAGTAAGGAAGCCTAGGGTGCTGCAACCAGTTTCTAGACAGCGGCTCAGAATATCTGAGCCACCAACTCAGATGATCACTGTCTGATTCCTACAAGATGAGAAAGCGCTTTTTCCTAGAGGCTGGCTTGCCTAACCCTGCACATTTGCAAATGAGAATCAAACGATCACAAGGAAAGATGGTTGTCAAACTAACTCACTTTTGACTTGTAAAAGCTTGCCTCTATATTTTGCTAATTGCATGCTATAAGAGGTAGGAAACATAAATTCCACAGCTGTGGAGTGTAATCCCTTTTAGATACCCAGCCTCTAAACTGCTGTAACCTCACACTGAGAACTTGTGACATGACTGACATTTTTCAGATAACCTGGATAAGATAGGTTATTAAATATCGTGGTGATATTTTATTTGTGCACTCCAGTAAAGCTTATCTGGGGATCAGAGGAAAAAGCCAGCCACTATATTAAACATAGAGGTCAGGCAGTGGTAGCACACACCCTTAATCCTAGCACTTGGGAGACAGGGATCCATCTGGACCTCTGTGAGTTCAAGGCCCACACTGGGAACAGAGGCAGGTGTGGTGGCACACACCCTTAATCCCAGCGCTAGTTAACCATAGAGGTCTGGAGGTCTATACAGACAGACAGGAAGTGATAGAGCTGGGTAGAAATAGGAAGTGATGTAGCTGTGCAGAGAGAGGAAGTGAGATGACAGGGCATAGAAAGGTATATAAGGCTTGAGTATACAGGAAGTAGCTCTCTCTTGGGCTGAGGATTTCCTAGCGGTGAGAATTTGTGGTTTGGCTTGTTTTATTTCTCTAATCTTTCATTTTTCACTCCACTATCAGGCTCCAGGTTTTCTTTTTTTTTTTTATTAATAAGACCATCTAGCAATTCATCTTACAAAATGTATTTGTACAAGGGGCATTATAAAGGAGGGAAGAGGAAGAGGAATCAAGCACAATTTAAAAGTAATTATTCTTTCTGGACATTATCCAAAATCCTTGATGAGCTTCCATGCTCAGATTTGCTGGATGCAGAATATCTAGTTAATTAGGACAATTTGTATGCACTTTTATAGACAATATACATCTGCACCTTTATATATGCACCTTTATACACTATGTATGTACCTGATATAAGTATATCTACATGTAAGCATATAATCCTCATAAAGATTTTAGGAATGCTCTATTCAATAAAACAAACGTTATATTGTTGAGTCATTAATTTCCTCTTCCTTTATTTTTATTTATTCTTCTCTCATAAATATATCCCGACCCTAGCCTTCCCTCCCTCTACTCCTCCCCCAGATCTACTACTGTTCTATTTTATTTCGGAAAAGCACAGACCTCCTAGGATATTAACCAAACAAAGCTGCACTATGACTGGGCACAAACCCTCATAACAAGACTGGGAGAGGCAACCAGTAGGAGGAAAAGGGTCCCAAGTGCAGGCATAAGAGTTAGAGATTTCTTTGTCAAAAATTATATGTTCATAGGTGTGCGGATTAATGTCAGGATCTTCAATTCGATTCCATTGGTCCACATGTCAGTTTTTATGCCAGTACCAAGCTGTTTTTATTACTGTAGCTCTATAGTAGAGCTTGAGGTCAGGGATTGTGATACCCCCAGAGGTTGTTTTATTGTACAGAATTCTTTTACCTATCCTGGATTTTTTGTTTTTCCATATGAAGTTGAGTATTGTTCTTTCAAGGTCTGTGAAGAATTGTGTTGGTAATTTGATGGGGATTGCATTGAATCTGTAGATTGCTTTTGGTAAGATTGCCATTTTTACTATGTTCATCCTGCCTATCCATGAGCATGGGAGATCTTTCCATTTTCTGACATCTTCTTC
>CABHPR010147337.1:44447-90762 GCA_902168415.1 Peromyscus melanophrys
ATGACTCTTGTAGCAGCAAACTGCGTCTGAGTAATAGAACCATCTGTGCTTATTAAAACACACAAATCCAATTTCAGTGTTAAGAGCAGTATGCAATAGCATGGATATGCTATAGGGGTATGATAAGTAACTGGTTATAACCACAAGATTTCTTATCTACCCTCACATACAAAAGTAGCTTAACAGAGATATGTAAAATCCATGCTTCCAAGTCAAGGTAAAATTTGACTAAATCAGTAATATTGACTCATATTAGTAATCATGCCTCTACCATGAAGGGCTAAAAGCTTGTATGTTCACGTTCCAGAATGGTACAAAATGAAATAACTAAGCTATCTTGAAAAGATAGCCATTCATACTTGCATTGTAAAAGATCAGGTTAATAAACTGGAATTCCAGTAGAACCAAATAACATACACGAGTAGAAACAATGCACTCAAAAATATTTCTATGTTCAAATAATATACTTAGAGCACAGTGCTTTCCTTGAGGTTAGCATCGACTTTTTGAGGCTTTATTAAATTGTTATTAAATTCCAAATCTGTTATTTAATTCTAAAACCAAAGAAGTCCATTGTAAAAATATCATTATCATTTATTTAGATTTTTCCTTGAAATGAATATTGATACTTAACTAAACACAGCATATCTGTGGGTGGAACAATGAATACAATCTCTTATCCAGAAAATAGAGCAAATACAACAAAAATATGTGTTTTAGTTAGAGATAGTTACCTCCTCCTATGTTCTTAATGTCTTACTACTATCCAGCAGATATAGCATAAGTTAATATATTCTAGAAATCATGACAAAAGAGATAGCCTGTTTTGAAAGTTCTATTATGCAATAATTTAATTTTGTTTTATGTTTATTATTTGTGGTGTGTGTGTGTGTGTGTGTGTGTGTGTGTGTGTGTGTGTGTGTGCATGCACGCACATGTGTGGTGGTTCACATGTGGAGTTCAAAAAACCGCTTGTAAAATCAGCTTTCTCCTTCCATGATGTGTCTTCTAGAGACCAAATTCAGGTTTTCAGGCTTGGGGGCAAGCACTTTTACCCACTGAGCCATCTAACCAGATCAATTATGCAATATTTTAATCAGCAACAATTATAAATGTGATTCATCACATAAAGTACTTTGTCAGTCCTGGTAACCTGGAGTCACGTCCTCAGAACCCACTAAACGCTTGACACAATAGCATGACCCATGTAAGAGCTGAACCAAGTTTAAAATAAAAAGTGAGTAACCCCAGGACACCACAGCAAGGAGCTAGAATGCTAATGCTGGGACAAGTGACTTGCTGGACACTCAAGGAGCAATTAGGATGAAGGCCGGAACTGACATCCGAAGTTTCGTTATGATATCCATACTCATGCCATAGCCATACACCTACCCACCACATTCAACATGCAAACACACATACACACAATACACACACACACACACACACACACACACACACACACACACACACACTAATATATATATATATATATATCACCACACACTTGCACAAACACATAACATTCACACAAACAAGGAAATATCATGAGTTAATGTTAAACTTTGGGATATTTGAAGATAAATGTTATTGTCCTGTAAGTGTAGTTCAAGGGCCAGCCTTCTCATGTAGCAAATGCTAGTTGTAAAGTGTTCCTCTTCTATGTTCTTTCATACTGTGTAAAATTACTGCTTATATATTCTATGGACATACGTTCACCAAAGTAATTAAATACACATAATTATATTTCTCAGATTCCACATAAACAAGTACATAAGAAATGACTGTATTAGCCTTCAACTTGTTTCTAGTGAAGTGAGATAGTAATTTCCATACTTAGCTGATTAACTAGAAGCAAAAAGCATCATTAGTCTAGAGATATTGTTAGCAATATTGTGTGTATATTTTATGTATTTTTAGGTTAAAATCTCCTATATTAAAGTTGGATATTATGTGAATTTACTTATTCTTTTAGTTCACAATGTCATGATCAAGCCTAATTACAGTAATGTTAAGTCCAACTACAGTAATGGATATATGACAGTTTTAATCCAATTTGTTTATCCTCAAACAGAAACAGAATGATGATTTCATCTTTGTCTCCTAATTGCAATTTTCTTAGAGGGCTATCAGGTGGTTTTCAATATAGAAAAATGAATTTTAAAGGAGAAATATTAACATAGATTTATTGTCAGTCCCCTAAACATCATTTCTATGTAGACTTTTCAGTTAGCTTTTTCATTTCTCATGATATGAATTGCTTTATTGATTAGAAAGCTGTGATCTGAGTGTATAATGAAAACCTGTAATGAAAAACTCAATTTAGAAAAAAGCAATATTCTCAATAGTGATAACCAATTTTTCTATGTTCATCATTTTAATCTATCTAGCAGCATTTCCCATGTGAAATCAAAATGTCCCTGAATCATGATATTATGTAGATAATAAATTAAATTGAAAGAATTCCATAAAATATATCTCTCAAAGGCTAACCTCTACTAGTTATAAACTACAATATTAATATCACTAGAGTCAATAGTTAACTATGCCATTGGAAAATTAAAGTGTTTTGTTAAAGTATCTTATCTTGAGAAATACATAGAAAAATATTTATATGTGTTTGGAGAATCATATATAAATTGTGAATAAAAATATCTATTAAAGTTATAAAATCACAAATATATTTTAAAATTTATGGATATTTCTCACAGGAAGGTACTATTTATAGGACTTCATAATGCATTGCCTTTCTAAATCTTCCAGGAACTCAAATAAGTGACAATGAAATGTTTATTTTTATTAGGAAGAAAGAACAGTGAGCTTAATGAATATTTAGCAAGTTCTATCAGGGCTATAAGGCTGTTTCAATTCAAACCAAAGATTTACATGACTTTAATTACTGTGTTTTTAGTCAGTATATGTTCATGCCTTCTTCTAACTAACTCATCATCAACTACAGACCAATCCATATATGTGTACATATGTATAAATGTGTATATAAAATTTGGTTAACTTTTTCATTGTCTTTTGTGCATGATTGTTAACTAGGAAGAATTAGCACACACACACACACACACACACACACACACACACACACACACACACATATATATATATATAGCTATATTTATGTAATGTATATGTATATACATTTAGAAGTTACAATGGCATATTTATGCTATTGATCTTGAAATCTTATAGCTTTCCTAACACAAGATGTAAATAAGGCAGGTATGGTGGTTCATCTCTGTAATTACAGTATTAAGAGGCTAGGACAGGGATATTCCCAAAATTCTGAGACTAGCCAGGCATATATAATGAGTTCTGGGCTAAAGAGAGAGAAAAAAAGCAAATGTTGTGATAAACATTACAAAAGCATTATAATGATATTAATTATAAACACTCCTTTTTATTCTTATTCTGTATTTATGGATACCTTTTTTATAATGTGATTTTCAGAAACTTTTATACATGAAAACACATATATGCACATGCATGTGCACAGATGCTATTTCTACATGTACTTTAAACAAACATAGTGCACTGTGGTATGTCTTTTTAATACTTCATATATACTGCATATACACATTATATGAAAGACATTACTGTAACCCTGTCCCTTTAAATATATGTTCAAACTATTTTCTGTTATGAAAATCCTGTGACATCAATATTTATAGTATAACTTTTTACTTAATTTTTAAACATATATTATAATGGAAACGGTTCAGTCCAATGATTTATGAGGTATACTTTTAACTCTCTCTAATCCTGAAGAACATACCTGTGTATTGAATATAATATTGGTGTAAGAGATTCCATTTGTATGGTGAGCAACTTATATCCTTCACTTATCCAATTAATTGAAGGACATCTGAATTATTATTTTTGACAGAAGATTTAAATACATTTCTTATGTTTTCCAATCTTCTTGAACATAATTCCTACAAGGTCCAGAGGTATATTCAAAGGAGTTGTCACTGAATGGAGGGGAGAGAGGATGAGAGAGGAAATATGGGGAGAGACAGCTAAATTAAGCGTCATTTGTGAAACAGTATGAAAACCTAATACAATAGAAGCATTGTAAGAATCACATATATTATACATACATATATATCTATGTATGTATGTGTGTGTGTATGTATGTATGTATGCATATATGTATGTACACACACATATCTATATATGTATGTGGGACATCTAAGCGAAATTACAAAAAAAGGGGGAGAGAGAGCCCTAACTGTCCATCTCTTATCACCAAATGTTAAATCTTATAGTACTATGATACTGATGATAACCATAAATAACTGATTTATTGGCTAAAGGGATGCTGTGGGAACCACCAAACAACCCAAGCTGTTCCCAAGACTATAAGTTGCTGAAGGCAACACCTACACACTTCGTTGAATATGGAGAGATCAGGCTGATGTCTGTCTACATAGAGACTTCACCCCTAATTTCTAGCATCTTTGGTACTGGAAGGCAGACTGCATGCTACCGAAGGGAAACATAAACACCAACTCGGGGAAAAAAATACTTCGAACTACAAATCTGTATTGCCTGCAAGATGTGCTAGTGCAATGGTTACACAAATTTTGTGGGGAAAATCGACCAATATCTGATTAGACTTAAGGCCCACTCCATGTAATGGAACCCATAACAGGTACTGCTTGGGTGACCAAGAACCTGACACTCAGGATAAAACCAATTCCTACTGTACTTGCAGCAATAAAAAAAAAATGATGTAGCAATAAAATGACTCCTAATGACATTCTGATCTACTCATAGATCACTGCCTTGCTCAGCCATTATCAGAGAAACTTCCTCATGTAGCAGCTGGGGGGTAAACACAGAGATCCACAGTCAGAATTATGAGTATGCATGTATTACATACGCACTATAATGATATTAATTGTAAACATTTTATCCTTATTCTGTACTTTATTTATAGATAACACTTTTTCTTATAATGTAATTTTCAGAACATTTTATACATGTACACACATATATGCACTATGTGCACACACATATACATATATATATGGAGAATAGAGAGGGAGAGGGAGAGAGAAAGAGAAAGAAAAATAGAAAGAGAAAGAGAGATCTTGGAACAATCAGCTCTAAATGGGACGTTCCATCAAATCCTCAGGGCTCAGGGAATCATGGGTAAGAAGAAGCTGAAAGAGTGTAGAGTCAAGGGGTTGGAAGACAACAGCCAATAAGACACTCTGAATTGACAGAGTGAAGCTCATATGGACTTCCAGAGCCTGAAGCAGCTTCCTGGGTCTGCACTAGGTTCTTTGCATATATGCTATGGCTCGGCTTTATGTTTAGTGAATTTATGGGATTCCTGAGAGTGCAAATGAGTGGGTCTCTGATTCTTGCGCCTTTACTTGGGTTTGTTTTCTTCCTTTTGCCTTGTCCAATTCTGATGTGTTAGTTTTTGTTTTATTTTAATTGTTTTTTTTTTCTTAGAAGCTTGCTTGGTTTCTAATCAATGAGAGAAAGGGAGTAGATCCAGATAGGAGGGGCAGGTGGAGAGGAACCAGGAGGTGTCTAAGGAGAGGTAAACCCTACTGAAGATATATTATGTGAGAAACAAATGAAAAAAAATCTAATCTACATTGGACTTGGCTTTTAAATCATTATTAGACAACAAATAATTCCAAATTTTGAGGAAAATATTTCAAGGAAAACATTATTAGAATACATTCAATAAATATATTTCCTTTTTGTATTTGACGTTACATTTCATCCTAAAAGAAATAAAGATATATCAAAGTAATTGAGGAGGAAGGAGGAAAGAGCTAAGTGCAGACCTGTGGCACTACATTTATGAATATATTTCTGGGTACTGACTGTTTTCTTCAATTTCTTTTGTATTAAAAAAATTCATAATGACTATGTTGAGTTATCTAATCATAAAACCTTATTTAAAAATTACCTTTCATGTATATAAGATATCCTGCAGTTTTAGTTTATGATTCAAAACCTTGTTTCTCATACATGATTTGTTTATTATATTTAAGGACTAAATAATCATCTAGACAATTTAGGAAGAATAAGAACACTGCTGTATCCAGCTTTTATGTGAGCCCAGGATATCAAAGTCAGTCATCAGGCTGGTAATTCTCTAGTAAGCCATCTCCACCACCTTCCAAAGAGCACTTTAGCTAACATTGAAGAAACTTTCAGAACTTCTAAAAAATATTTTTTTAAGCCACAAAGTGTTGCAGAATATTATTTTAAGATGTGTTCCATTTGTTTGTGCTGTGGAACATTTGTTTAATGATGCAAAGATGTGTTGCATTCCTTTATGTTGCATTTGTTCAACTCTGTGCAGCTGTGTTACTGTGCCTGTCTAAAACACCTGATGGTCTAATAAAGAGCTGAACATCCAATAGTCAGGCACGAGAAAGGATAGGTGGGGCTGGCAGGCAGAAAGAATAAATAGAAGGAGAAATCTGGAAGTCAGAAGAAAGATCAAGGAACAAGAATTGAAGGAGGAGGACTACAGGGGACAGCCACCAAGCCACTCAGCTACACAGCCAGACATGGAGTAAGAAGGAAAGAAAAGGTATACAGAAATAGAGAAAAGTAAAAGCCCAAAGGCAAAATACAGATGAGGATAATTTAAGTTAAGAAAATCTGGCTAGAGACAAGCCAAGCTAAAGCTGGGCATTTATAATTAAGAAGAAGCCTCCTTGTGTGATTTATTTGGGAGCTGGGTGGCAGGCCCTCCAAAAGAGCAAAGACCAAAGAGCAAAAACAACCACTAACAAACAACAATGCAACATTTTGTTTACTATGTAGTATGTGCATCAAATTTTGGTCCTTCTCTATGTAGATTCCATAGAATATTTAATAGAATATTTCTAAAGCAAATGCTTTGAGAAAAAGAAGAATTTATTATCAAAATGTCTTTTTAATTCACTCATTTTACAACCACATTTATCTGAAAATTTCACTCTATGTGCTGTGGTGATTTTGATACTTCTTTAACAATTTTATGGTTAACTGGAATCCCAAATACTGTATCTTTAATTTCCTAACGGTCTGCACTGGTGAACATTGTGATGATCATAAGACTGACATTTGCAAATGACATTGAAATATAAGTAAAGATGAGATGATGTTTTTAATGGACCATCGTGTAGTTTCAGATAGATTTTTTTCCCAACCATGTATTACCAGTACATGGAGCTTCTTTTGTGGGGTTTTCTCTGTGCTAGGAATTTCATATGTTATAATTTGTCCAAACTTCATAGCAAACAAGTTATGGGTATCATTAGTAACATAGCCATTTACACATGTAAACAAAGGCAACAACATTAAATCATTTCCCATCTCTCCTCTCTCTCTGTCTCTCTCTCTGTCTCTCTCTCTGTCTCTCTGTCTCTCTCTCTGTCTCTCTCTCTGTCTCTCTCTCTGTCTCTCTCTCTGTCTCTCTCTCTGTCTCTGTCTCTCTCTGTCTCTCTGTCTCTCTGTCTCTCTGTCTCTCTGTCTCTCTCTACACACACACACACACACACACAGAGTTTTTTTAAGACAAGATTTTTATGTGTAACAGCTCTGGCCATCCTGGAACTCACTCTATAGACCAGGCTGATCTGGAACTCACGGAAATCTTCCTGCCTCTGTCTTCAGAGTGTGGGTTTAAAGGCATGTGCCACCACCACCTACTCTATAGTTTATTATAAAACAGAGGTATTTATTTATTTCATGCATAAATGTGTGCATGTGCCTAGTGTATGTATGTGCATCATGTGCACCCAGGATCCTGTGGATGCCAGAAGAGGCTTCAGTTCCCCTAAAAGTAACCCATGTGGCTGGCAGGAACTGAACCTGCTTCCTCTGTAAGAATAGTTAAGTCCTCTTTATTACTGAACTATCTCTCCAGAATGTCCAGAATGTCTACTTTTTGTTTTAACTTTCAAACTAATAGGCTTCATAATGGCATTTTTATAATTCTTTGTTTGGATAGATCTGTCTCCTTGATCCTTTTTCCCTTGAAGACAAACAAATTTTAAGTGATAGAAGATATGATTTAAACCCAGCATGATGAATCCAGAGTCTGGACACTTAATCATATCACAGTGTTTCTTCTTTGAATTTGGAATGACTATTATTATTATTATTATTAATAATAATAATAATAATAATAATAATAATAATAATAATAATAATATAGTAGTATGGACAAATCACTAAGTAAAATCCTAGTAGTGAGTTAGGAATATAGTATCCATTTTTATTGAGTATATCCTTTGAAAATAAATTATGTGAGTAGAAAAATTAAAGAAAAATGACTATTAGTTACTTAAGGTTAAATCTATAGAATTTGGGTTTTTGTTCTATTAAAAAATATGAATTTTAAAATGGAGAAAATTAATGTTCTAATATAATTTGTAATTTTGTTATATCTAAAATTTAAAAGCAATATTAAATCCAAGTTTAACATCCATAGCTTTAGTATATATTTTGTTTTACATGAAAATTTTCTTTACAGGTGTTCACTCTATTATATTATAATCATTTTAAAATCATTGCTCTCAGGTACCCTCACCACTGTTGCTAATAGTCTAATCTGGAGTCATCCTTGTGGGTTCCTGGGAATTTTCTAAGCACCAGGTTTCTCCTTAGCTCCATAATGGCTCCTTCTATCAAGATATCTCTTTTATTTCTCTCCCACCCCACCCCTCCCCCAGTTTGACCATCCCATTCCCTCATGTTCTCTACCTCCATCCCTTACTTTCTATTGCCCCCCCATCTCCAGTTTAATCATCAAGATCTCCTTTGTTTCCCCTTCCCAAGGTGATCTGTACATCCCTCTTAGGGTCCTTTTTGTGTCCTATCTTCTCTGGAGTTGTGGGTTGTGGTCTGATTGTCCTTTGCTTTATATCTAGTACCAACTTATGAGTGAGTACATACCATGGGACTTGGTCCTGCCTCAACTGAATGTACCAGGCTTAGCTGTCCCTCATGGTATGTACTCACATAGGAGGAGGGATGAGAAGGGGATCTGTGGTTGGTATGTAAAATGAATTAAAAAAAAACAAAAGAATTTCACACCTATATACACTATATTATTTGTCCCCCCATTTTTCTCCAACAACTCCTCTTTAATGCCCTAAATATCCCCTCCTGAGCATATATATATCCCACTGCATGGAGTTAGTTCTGTCTATATATATGTGTGGGTGTGTCATCTCCTGAAGCATAGAGTACCTAGTAGTGGCTATAACCTTATATTCTTCCTCCAGTCATTATTAACTGACCATAGTTCCTTAGCTATGAATGGTGAGTATATGTTTCAACCTGATTTGTACTGGGATTTTAGCTACCTTGAATGTACTTTGATATAATTGCAATATGGTGAATGAATGCATGCATTGTGAACTGATACCGTCTTCAAGCAACATATCCTTCATCTTAGTTAGTTATATTTGTGTGGTAGGAACATTTGGAATCTACCCTTTCAAATTCATGTTAGCAGTAATATATCACAAACCATCTTCACCACAATGATGAATTGAAGGGTAAAACTTATAATTAAAAGAAGTGGGCTATAGAGCTAAACAGAGAATTCTCAACAGAAGAATCTCAAATGACTGAAAGACATTAAGGAATTGCTCAACATCCTTAGTCATCGGGGAAATGCAAATCAAAACAACTCTGAGATACCATCTTATACCCGTCAGAATGGCTAAGATCAAAAACACTGAAGACAGCTTATGTTGGAGAGGATGTGAAGCAAGGGGAACACTCCTCCACTGTTGGTGGGAATGTAAACTTGTACAGCCACTTTGGAAATAAATATGATGTTTATTAGAAAATTGGGAATCAACCTCCCTCAAGACCCAGCTATACCACTCTTGAGCATATACCCAAGGAATGCTCAATCAGACCACAAGGACACATGCTCAACTATGTTCATAGCAGCATTATTTGTAATAGCCAGAACCTGGAAACAACCCAGATGCCCTTTAACTGAAGAATGGATAAATAAAATGTGGTAATATACACAATGGAGTACTACTCAGCAGAGAAAAACAATGACATCATGAGGTTTGCCGACAAATGGATGGAACTAGAAAAAAATCATCCTGAGTGACATGGTATGTACTCACTCATAAGTAGATACTAGATGTAAAGCAAAGGATAACCAGACTGCAACTCACAACTCCAGGGATCTAGAATTAGCTACCTAGTAAAGAGGACACTAAGAAAGACACAGGGATTGCCCAGCAATAGAGAAATGGATGAGATCTACATGAGCAAACTGGGGGTGGGGGATGGAGGTGATGGAGGGCAAGGGTTGGGGGAAAGAGAGCTTAGGGGAGTGGGAGGTCCCAGCTGGATCAGGAGCAGAGTGGGAGAATGGAGAGGGAGATACCATGATGAATGAAGTCCCCAGGGGAATAGGAAGAAGCGGAGTGTTAGAGAGGTCCACAGAAATCCACAAAGATACCTCCACTGTAGACTACTGGCAATGGTCGAGAGTAAGCCCGAACTCACCTACTCTGGTGATAGGATGACCAAACACCATGGCTGTCGTGATAGAACTCTCATCTAGTGTCTGATGGAAGTGGATGTAGAGATCCACGGCCAAGCCCCAGGGAGAGCTCAGGGAGTCCACTTGGCGAGAAAGAGGAGGGATTGTATGAGCAAGAGATATTGAGACCACGATTAGAAAAAGCACAGGGACAAATAGCCAAGCTATTGGAAACACATGAACTGTGAACCAATGGCTGAGGAGGCCCCATGGAACTGGACCAGGCCCTCTGAATAACTGAGACAGTTGATTAGCCTGAACTGTTTGGGAGGCCCCCAGGCAGTGGATCCAGGACCTGTCCTTGGTGCATGGCCTGGCTTTTTGGAGCCTGGGGCCCATGCTGGGACACTTTGCTTAGCCTTGGTGTAGATAGGAGGGGACTGGACCTTCCTTGGCTGAGTCTACCAGACTGGGCTGACTTCCCAGGGGAGACCTTGCCTTGGAGGAGGTGGGAATGGGGGGTGGATATTGGGGGTAGGGCCGGGGGATGGGAGGAGGGAGGATGGCAAAATCCATGGCTGATATGTGAAATTAAGTTAATTATAAAATAAAAAAAGAGTGTCTTCTTTAAAAAAATCATTGCTCTCAGCCTTTGTAATTTGACTTGAGAATATTCCTTGCTGTATACACAAGAGATTTTAAATTATAAGACCTCTTACATGATATATATGTTTCTAAAACAGCCAGATTTTAATATTAGAAGTGACTCCCAAATTGTAAATTAAGTATTTTTATTCAGTTTGGATCTAATACACAACTTAAATCATTTGGCCTTGATTTATAAATTTCATCATATTTATCTATTTTTCTTAATGAATTGATATACCTGTCATATTTCAGTGTCACCTGTGTTCCTGAATAATCCATAAAGATACAAATATGAATATATTTTCTCCCAACATAAAGTATCTTGTTGCTGAGCCTTTTCCAGTAAAATTAACTATCAAGTCATACTCTACTAAATGATGATGTTTAGCAGAGCAATTAAAAATTATGAACAATTAATACTGCTACTACTCAAGGGAAATGGTAACCTAATTTGTTAACCAAGCAACACAAGATTTACTTCTTGTGTCTTTCTGAGAGTTGATTATAGTCCAATCAGAATATAAATGAAAAACGGAGGGAATTTATTTTTTATAATTTTATTACAAGTCAGTTGGAGATTACAGACATTATATTATGCAAAATACATGCTTGTTATGTTTTACAATTAAGCTGCTGAACCCATGTTCAGAGTGTGCCAGTATTCTAAAGATGGACTTAGAGGTACGCAAAATTAGATGAGGTTGTTTTTTAAAAATTGAAGAACACCACTGACAAGTACCAACTTTCTGGGACCATTGTTTCCATATGCATGGACTCTACATGTTTTCAGCCCAACTGATTTCTGTTCCTTTCTTCAGTTTTTCCAGTGTTCTCTGTTTCTCTGTCTCTCTCTGTCTCTCACTGTCTCTGTCTGTCTGTCTGTCTCTGTGTGTGTGTGTTCTCTGTGTGTTTTTAAACCTGCTTTTTTTCTGGCTAATTATAACAGCACAGCACCTTTGAAGTGCTGCCAGACTGATACATCTGGATGGTGTACCATTAGGTTTAAGAAGCATTGTGATGAGTTGAACTTCCTTTACTCTATCAAGCCTACTTGAAGCACCCAGCACCTCACTCTTCACCATCTACTGTGTTTCAGAAAAGTCTCTGACACTGTTCTTTTAATGTTTGCTGCTCTTTTCTTCAGACTCTCTTTTTTTCCTGAATTAAGTCCTGTAGGAGAAAGGTCTCTATCCTTTGCTTCTATTGGTCACTATAGCAACAACATTTGCTAGACACAGATGGAGTGTTTGGTAAAAATTACACATTTATTTTCCAAAACAATCATCGAGTACATTGGTGGGAAATTGCTGACCAGAAGCAGAAGCCTATTTTGTCATCATTGCTATACCAGAGTTTTATTGAAGCTAGGTCAAAATTCTTTATTCCTTTAGTGCATCCTTTATGCTGATAACAGCAGTGTCTTTATATGGCTCTGATTTACTCTAATCCTCTTTACCTATATTAAAGCACTTAGCAAATAATAGATACTTTGTCTTTCCATGGTAGAAATGTTTGACATTAACAGCTGTTTCCATTTCTGACATTGTTTGTAGGGATCCCATTTCAGGGATGACTATCTAGCAAAAAGAGCCTCCTCCTTTCCTGAATGATGGCATCCATTTCATCACGTGCTTTTGTTTCTTTGTTTCCTATGTGTAGCTGTATTTATAAGAAAAAAGAAACACACAAAGCCAAAGTAAAGAGAAAAGCCAAAGAGGTCAGAGCTAAGAGCCTTAACCGCTTTCCGTTCGCTAGTCTCTCCCTGAAGCAACGTCTCCCAGCTCAAAAGGGGGGTTGTCCTTCATGTACTTTTTTTTCTACCAAGGCCAATTCTTTCTCTATTTTAATTTTAGAAAAGTATCTAAGTTTGTATTTGGGAAAAAATTCACTTCAAAACCCATGTTTTCTAGAAAACCACAGAAACTCAGAAAATACAGGTAACAAGGGATTTTGTGACTAAAAAATATGAAAATCAGCAAAACTATAATCTCTGCTTTCATTTAACTTTCAGTGAAGTCTTACTAGAGATAAATATCAGAAAAATGCAGCTCACTATGGGCTGGAGACTACCCACAGGACCAGCCTCTGTGTGCAGGCTGTCTTTTCACACTCTATCCAAAAAGTCAGTCTGCTTCAGAGTGCTTAGATCTGAAAGGTTAAAACACCAGCAGAAGATCAGCAATATTCTTATCTCATTGCTTTTCATGTTAAATTTTAGGATAATTTTCTACAAATACATAAAGCCAATCCACAGAGGAACTACCATTCTATGGAGGCGGGCTTAAACAAAGAGCCCATCATTTGGTGACAAACCAATTCCTCAAGGGTGGACGTGGGGTGCTCCGTGTTGTGATGCTGGTGAAGGGCTGCTCTCAACACTCACTGCCACAGTGAGCTTCTGATTCAGGGCTCAAAGGCAACCATCTGTTCTACTACTAATGAAATTGAAACCAAGCCCTTCATTCCTAGAACTTGCTGTTGTCTTGGGTTATCAGGCAACCGACGACCAGCCCCCATCCCCAGCTCATTTTCAGTAAACTTTGTTGTTGTCTTTGTTCATGATCCACAGTAGAACAAACTGTTCTAGCCTATCTCCTGCTTATACTTCCCATAAACTCAAATACCAGAGCACTGGTTGAAGGAATCTATGCTTCTGCAGAAAGAATAAAGAGCCCTAAATTTTGTCATTCCTTGAAAAAACTTGAGATAGCCACATTCTGGGGCACAGGGCTTTTGGGGGGGTGATGTTGGAGGCTGGAGGTGGATGTAGTGAATCCCCTCAAAGTCAGGGTTCAAAAAATCAGGAGTGGATTGAAGCAGCTTCACCACTGAGGTGGGGTGGTCCTGGTGACAAGCAGTCCTGGATGTATACAGCAAAAGCGCATATTAAACTATAAGATTGGTATCTTAACCTAAGAGGCAACCACTTGTTTTTAAATGTCTTAAAAACACATGTGTATATGAGGTATATGCATGTACTTTATACACAGAGACACTCGAACATACATAGTCATAGATATGAGGAACCTGCCTTTTTTTTTAGTAGTGTTTTATAATGAGTAGTGTTCCTGATGCTAAATGTGTCTAGACTGACTTCTAAGAATCCAACAATAGTATCAGTTCTGCTTTATGGAATCCATTCCTGAGGAATAAGTCATGGGATGTTGAAGATATTTCCAGAACCTATGGCAGACAAGGGTCCAGAACAAGCACCCAAGTGATGCCGCAGAACTCTTCACTCATCAGGACATGGCCCGTTTTCAGTATTAGAGTCTAGAGTGATCCACTCACTCCAAAGGTCACTCTAGATAACACCTGTGAATATGTATAGGACCAACACCTTTTCCCAATGATGGAGGGGAGGAGGTGAAACCTGACAGCGTGGTCTCCTCCAGTAACGCACTCCTCCCTTTGTTTCCTATGCCTCAAGTTTCATCATCCTTAGATGCTTAAATCTTATTTATGTTTCAAGGCAACTCCAAATACCATGCCATTTTGGCATCAGCTTTAAGGACTGAATATGGACGCTGGGTAGATTGGAAGAACATTTTGAACTTTCTCCTTACTGGCTGTGTCATTTTAGGTTTAGCTTGTGTATGCAGTTTCTTAACTTTGAATTCAGTATATCAATACTTGACTGCACAGTTTAATATTTTTATTGAGTTAAAGTAACTAGTGCTTGGTAAATGAATAAATATACAACAGTTTCATTCTTAATTCTGACCTAATCTGAATATAATGACATGATGGAGTTCACATTTCATTTTTAGAATTTTTAGAAATTTTGGCTGTATGATTTCAAAATGTAGCCATGTGCCACCCAATAGGTGGTATAAAACATGACAGTCGAATGAATTAGTATAATCAAAATCATCATATTGCATGCTTTCTTGACATAAGTACAAATTCTGTGGATTGTTTTATTTATGATTTATCACCTGTCATAAAGTATGAACACACTGTATCTATAATAGGATTGAATTCTTTCAATTGACTAGAATCACATAGTTTTATTGGTTTAGCATTTGAGTCAATCACTTAAATAGAATGACTCTATGGGGAAAGTTTTTCAGTCTTGTTAGAATCCACCCTAGTTTAAGGCAAAAATATATAGCATCATCAGTTCAAAACAGGAAGAGTTGTAACATAGGCTGAGCCTGGGAAAATAAAAGTCAACATCCAGTTAACCACCAGGGTAGGCCTGAATCTGCTGTCATTGATAGTGATTAGCGTAGTTCCAAAGGAAAGTTTTCAGATACAATGTTTGCTTTAGTACGTTTTTTTAAGTAGCTTATTTAAATACATTTAAAATGCTTTCATCTAGATCTGTTCTGGTAAAATCTAGGAAAACAAAAACAAAATAACAAAAACCCTCTTAACTATGTGAGAATCCATATTTCTCCTTCACCTCTGGGTAATCACAATTTCCTGTTTTAAACCTGTCAGAAGCCCAAATCCCTAAAGAAAATAGAGGATAGAACTCTTAAATATTTATTAAAGCCTATGAATTATTACTTTCTCCACTTTATCTTCTTCAGTGGTTATGCATGATGTCAGTGATGATAGTCTCCTTAGACCTAATGAAGGACCTCAGAGGATAGACATACCACAATTAGACTCTTGCCTGGAGTTGCCTCTTTATATTATTAATTAATGTGTGTAGGACTCTTTAACATCATAAGAGACATGAAAGTACAGTTATTATAGGAAAGAGTGTATCTAGAGTTTAATTTAAATTTCCTGCATGTGCATTTTGAGGGACAGTATACAAACATTCATTTAATGACAATCAATTAATTTCTTAGATACAGAGCAACAGAGATGTGAATGTGTTTATTATGCATATTAAGAAGAGTACATTGAAAGTAAAGAATATGTCAAACTATGAATGACCTACTTATCTTTTTTTTTTTTTTTTTTTTTTTGAGACAGAGTTTCTCTGTGTAGCTTTGTGCCTTTTCCTGGGCTGACTTGGTAGCCCAGGCTGGCCTCGAACTCACAGAGATCCGCCTGGCTCTGCCTCCCGAGTGCTGCGATTAAAGGCGTTCGCCACCAACGCCTGGCTGACCTACTTATCTTAAAGAAAAGAAGATCAACTTATGGCAATGAATGGTTTAAGCCACATGCCTTTTCAGACAAAGGAGACTCAGAGACTTAGATCATTGGCCCGTTCTTCCTACTCTATTAAATACCAACATTATATACACTTGTTTTAGATTTTTGAATCTTGAAAGTTCATGGTGGTGGTGCAAAGGAAAATTTATTGTGAAGAATTGTGTAATGTCTATGATATTGTTTTCACACAACTAGGGGATGAAGTTAGTAATACTGAATTCTGGGGATTGGTATACCTTATATCTTTAGTACATAGAATAAATCACAAAAAATGACAAAATATACTGGATCTAAGTCAACAGTGAATATCAGTAAAAAATTTCTATGGTTTCCAGTGCTTGCTGAGAAACTTTTGGGTGAAAACTTTGGGTTGATGCATTTCAAAGAGCGATATGAACTGGTGATGTAGCCCATGTGAAAGAGTGTCTGCCTAACATACATAAGATAAAGCTTAAAACCCTAGTATCATAAAAGTTGGTTTTAACTAAAAGAAGCTAAAGATGGAAAAACATGATTTAGATGTGACAAATGCATCTGTATTGCTTCGCTTCTCAGTGTAGTATTAATTATATTGTGATACAAGGGCCAATATCTTTGACTAGTGGCTCAAATATAATTTTTTATTAAAGTTCAAACATAACATTAAAATCAAACATTATTAGAACTTGTAAACTGGGAAGAAGAGTGATGATCATTCACTCACCATTATGCCAAGAGGAAATAAATCAATGCCAAAGAGTGCAGAAAACTAACTATATTTGATAAGGATGGGACTGAGCCTATCTGAAGCTTTCCCAACATTCATTGTAGTACATTTGAAAGAATGCAAAATTGTCCTTAGGGTATAAGATTATAGTCTTTCTCTGCTGAGTAGTACTCCATTGTGTATATGTACCACATTTTATTTATCCGTTTTTCAGTTGAAGGGCATCTAGGTTGTTTCCAGGTTCTGACTATTCTAAACAATGCTGTTAGGAACATAGCTGAGCATGTGCCCTTGTGGTCTAATTGAGCATTCCTTGGGAATATGCCCAAGAATGGTATAGCTGGGTCTTGGGGGAGATTGATTCCCAATTTTCTAAGAAAGCATCATATTGATTTCCAAATCAGCTGTACAAGCTTGCATTCCCACCAACATTGGAGGAGAGTTCCGTTTGCTCCACATCCTCTCCAGCATAAGCTGTCTATAGTGTTTTTGATCTTAGCCATTCTGATGGGTGAAAGGTGGTATCACAGAGTCATTTTGATTTGCATTTCCCTGATGATTAGGGATTTTGAGCAATTCCTTAAATGTCTTTCAGCCATTTGAGTTTCTTCTGTTGAGAATTCTCTGTTTAGTTCTATAGCAAATTTCTTAATTGGACTGTTGGACATTTTGATGTCTAATTTCTTGAGTTCTTTATATATTCTGGATATCAGCCCCCTGTCAGATGTGGGGTTGGTGAAGATCTTTTCCCATTCTGTAGGCTGTCGCTCTGTCTTGTTGACCTTGTCCTTTGCTCTACAAAAGCTTCTCAGTTTCAAGAGGTCCCATTGATTAATTGTTTCTCTCAGTATCTGTCCTACTGGTGTTATATTTAGGAAGTGATCTCCTATGCCAATGCGTTCAAGAATACTTCCTACTTTCTCTTCTATCAGGTTCAGAGTAACAGGATTTATGTTGAAGTCTTTGATCCATTTGGACTTAATTTTTGTGCACAGTGGCAGATATGGATCTATTTGCAGTCTTCTACATGTTGACATCCAGTTATGCCAACACCATTTGCTGAAGATGCTTTCTTTTTTCCATTGTACAGTTTTGACTTCTTTGTCAAAAATCATATATTCATGGATGTGAGGATTAATGTCAGGGTCTTCAATTCGATTCCATTGGTCCACATGTTGGTTTTTATGCCAGTACCAAGCTGTATTTATTACTGTAGCTCTATAGTAGAGCTTGAGGTCAGGGATTGTGATGCCCCCAGAGGTTGTTTTATTGTACAGGATTCTTTTGACTATTCTGGGTTTTTTGTTTTTCCATATGAAATTGAGTATTGTTCTTTCCAGGTCTGTGAAGAATTGTGTTGGGATTTTGATGGGGATTGCATTGAATCTGTAGATTGCTTTTGGTAAGATTGCTATTTTTACTATGTTAGTCCTGCCTATCCATGAATATTAGAGATCTTTCCATTTTTCTGACATCTTCTTCAATTTCTTTTTTCAGGGACTTAAAGTTCTTGTTATACAGACCCTTCACTTGCTTAGTTAGAGTTACCCCAAGGTATTTTATATCATGCGGCTATTGTAAAGGGTGATGTATCTCTGATTTCCTTCTCAGCCTGTTTGCCAATTGTATATAGGAGGGCTACTGATTTTTTTGAGTTAATCTTGTATCCTGCTACATTGCTGAAGTTGTTTATCAGCTGTATGAGTTCCTTCGTCGAATTTTTGGGGTCACTCATGTATACTATGATGAAAGCTTGACTTCTTCCTTTCCAATTTGTATCCCCTTGATCTCCTTATGTTATCTTATTGCTCTGGCTAGAACTTCAAGTACTAAGCTTGGTCATACCATAAGGGCACATGCTTAGCTATGTTCATAGCAGCATTGTTTTTAATAGTCAGAACCTGGAAACAACCCAGATGCCCTTCAACTGAAGAATGATAAATAAAATGTGGTACATATACACAATGAAGTACTACTCAGGAGAGAAAAAACAATGATATCATGAGGTTTGCAGGTAAATGGATGGATCTAGAAAAAATCATCCTGAGTGAGGTAACCCAGACTCAGAAAGACAAACATGGTATGTACTCACTCATAGGAGGATACTAGATGTGGAACAAGGATGACTGGACTGCTACTCACAACTCCAGGGAGGCTACCTAGAAAACAGGACCCCAAGAAAGACACAGGGATTGCCCAATGACAGAGAAATGGATGAGATCTACATGAGCAAACTGGACATGAGAGGGGGTAATGAAGGCCAAGGGTTGGGGGAAAGAGAGCTTAGGGGACCGGGAGATGCCAGCTGGATCAAGAACAGAGAGGGAAAACAAGGAAAGAGAAACCATGATAAATGAAGACCCCATGGGAATAGGAAGAAGCAAAGTGCTAGAGAGGTCCCCAGAAATCCACAAAAATACCTCCACAATAGACAGCTGGCAATGGTTGAGAGAAAGCCCTAACTTACCTACTCTAGTGATAGGATGGCCAAACACCCTAACTGTCATTATAGAACTATCATCCAGTGACTGATGGAAGTGGATGCAGAGATCCATGGCCAGGCCCTAGGTGGAGCTCCAGGAGTCCAATTGGCAAGAGAGAGGAGGGATTATATGAGTGAGAGATGTTGAGACCATGATTGGAAAAAGTACAGGGACAAGTAGCCAAACTAGTGAAAACACATGAACTATGAACAAATAGCTGAGGAGCCCCCAACTGGATCAGGCCCTCTGGATAAGTGAGACAGTTGATTAGCTTGAACTGTTTGGGAGGCTCCCAGGCAGTGGATCTAGGACCTGTCCTTGGTGCATGAGCTGGCTTTTTGGAGCCTGGGGCATATGCTGGGACACTTTGTTCAGCCTGGGTGAAGGGAGGAGGGGACTGGACCTACCTGGACTGAATCTACCAGGCTGAGCTAAATCCCCCAGGGAGTCCTTGCCCTGGAGGAGATGGGAATGAGGGGTGTATTAGGGGGAGGGCAGGGGTGGGCAGGAGGATGGAGGACAGGGGAATCCGTGGCTGATATGTAAAATTAAATTAAATTATAAAATTAAAAATAGTAATAAAAAAGAAGAAAAAAAAGAAAAGAAAAGCAACAAGCATGCCTTTGTTAATACTCTGATATAGGAGTATTAACACTCTCATATAACATCTAAAATTGATACTGTGACTGAAATTGAATTTGTAGTGGTCAGTGATTATTACTGCTTTATATATGGTTGTGCATTTTCTACTGAGTGCCAGATATAATCAGCTTGGCTTCAGCATCATGCACAAAATTCTTTCATTGTGAACACCATAATCACTTTCAGTGTCACTCAATTCACCCCAAGGGTAAGGATATCTGATAAAATAGGTCCACATCTGTTTCATTTTCAGTATCACAGTGAGGTGCACAAAATGAAACTATACAAAACAGCCTACACACTTCTGTACACACTGTTGTTTCTAACACTTTCTTCTCACTCTGGTGTAGATGAGCTCATGTAGTAATAGTTCCTCATTTCATTTGAATTTGTTTAAGTTATTTCTACACAATAATGTATGATAACTAAGGAATCATAACTTTTAAAGTGGGATGCAGTAAGAAGGGGAGAGGAGAGAAAATAATCTATGATGGCACAAAGTAATTAACATCAATAATAAATCAGTACATAGCTGATAAAAGACCAAAAAAGAAAAAAACCCAACAACATAGCATTATTTCAGCATCCAGTATCTTCACATGCTGTAAATTTCATAATAAAATATCCACATTAAGAGGACTGACTTGTCCATTACAAGCATGCAAAGAAAGAATAGCTTGGGCTGTGGTTCCATGATAGCATTCACAGACTCTAGGTTCAATCTGCTAGTTCCACAAAGAAAGATGAATATCAAGGTAAGTATCTAATAATAGAAATTAGAATATATAGTCAAGCTCACTCCCACATTGTAATAATTCATTGGATCTAATTAAAAAAGTTCTTTAACTTGTAGGGGAAGATTCTTATTTCCTACAATTTTCCCTATTCAAATTTCTTGACATTTTGCTAATTTCTCTAATTACTCATTGACATTATGCCTATGATTCTATAATTATGCAACACTGTTACAGATAATAAAGGGAATGAAGGCTGCAAAATTTTTAGTGTTTCTGGTCTTAATCATATGATCCTCTTTGAGGTAGACAGTTATGTAGTACATAGTGTATAAATTTTCTACCTAGTTGCAGAAGGACAACACCACTGTCAAAACGATAACATTTGATCATCATGGACACTACATTTACTTAACATTTTCTTATCTGATATACACTTGTGTATTTTGATGATTGAAGCAACAGTCTGATTTCTGTGTTTGTCTAGTTATAAGGATAGAATGTGCTCAAATATATATTTCATATTTATCAGATGAAAATCAGTTTTTGGTGTGTGTGTGTGTGTGTGTGTGAGTGTGTGTGTGTGTGTGTGTTTTGGTGTAATTTGTGTTTATACTTGTGAATTCATACTCTGTAGGCCAAAGAGCAACCTCAGCTCTTCAGGTTCTGTACATTTTGTGTTTTTGAGATGTGATCTCAAAAGCCTGAAGTTAACCAAGCTGGCAAGGATGGCTCGGGCTCCCCCTTGCCTCCACTGCACCAGCAGTATAATTACAGTGGCAAAGTACCATTCATGACTTAAAATGTTGGTTTTGGGGATATAACCCAGGTCCTCGTGATTACAGTGGTGAGCCATCTTGCTGGCTTCAAAGTGAATTATTAATGCCTGTGCTTTGTTTTCTTGAGTACAATGAGATTTTGTCAAATCTGGCTATCCATGTGTTTTCAGCTCAGTTAACATTATTAGTAGTATATGCAATAAAAAAACTTGCCATCGATTTAACCCACTCATATATTATATTCATTTGGTACATCCACAGTATTTTTTTCAACCTGATACTCTGGATTTAGACAAACATGTACCACATTCTGTCAAAAGTTTTAAATGTCATCACTATTGTTTCTATTTTTATCCCTATTGATTTATATCATATACAGTAAAGGCAAATTAACCAAAGACAATTCAAAAAACACTTATTTTGTGCCTATGCTGTAATGCTGTGGGGAGTTACTGCATCCCTTTGATTACATGCACTTCATTTGTGATATACCTTTAGTTTGTCCCATCAAGAGCATGAAACTAGGGCCTGATAAGGTGACTCTGTTGGTTGGTAAATTGTTTGCCTTAAAATGTGAGGACTTGCGTTTGATCTATAGAAATCACATGAGAAGGTCACATACAGTGACCACACAGAATTGCCATGCTGGAGACATGGAGACTCTGGATCTCACTGTCTAGACAGTAGAGCTTAGCTCCTCTCAACCTGTGAGTCATGGAACTCTTTGTAGGTTGCTTATCAGATATCTTGCATATCAGATATTTACATTACTATTTATAACAGTAACAAAATTACTTAAGATATAGCAATAAAATAATTATATGGTTAATATATTTGGGGTTCACCACAACATGTGGAACTGTATTAAAGTGTTGTAGCATTAGGATGGTTTAGAACCACTGGTATAGCCTAATTGGTGAGATTCAAGATGATGAGAGACCCTGTTACAAAGTGGTTTGAGAGATTTTCTGAGAAATGAACCTTGATGTTGACCTCAAGCCTGCACAAACACAGAGATATATGTGTGAGTGTACATGCACACATATGTGTTCTTGCACAAACATGATCTCACCCTGACCCCCCCACACAAACATACGTTATCTCTCTCTCTCTTTCTCTCTCTCTCTCTCTCTCTCTCTCTCTCTCTCTCTCTCTCTCTCTCTCACACACACACACACACACACACACACACACACGCACACACACACACACACACACAATAAACCTGCTTCCCAGACATGAAACTGTTTGTTTTTCAAAAGAAAACTATTTTCATCAAATGAGCTCATTATAACTAATGGTTTACAATTGTAAATTTAGAATTAAAAGACAAAAACAAAAACCTTCGTGGTTCGAATACAAGACCATGATAATGACTTTTTTTAAAACTAGAATAAGGCTGTTTTAAACCATTGGAAATGGTTTTTAATTTGTTCAACAAAACCTTTTTAAATGTGTATACCATGGGGTGACAATGACAGCTACTTTATTACATACCCCCAAAACGTGAGTGTAATAGTTACTTTTTTGTTGCTCTGATAAAATATCCTGATTGAAAAAAAACAACACCTTAATGAAGAAAGGGTTAATTTTTAGATTACAGTTCCACAAGGGTAGAATCCATCATGGATGGAGAAGGCCTGGTAGCCAAAGCAGAAAGTAAAGAGATCACATTTCATTCAAACACAGAAAGAAATTGGAATGAGCTTATGAACCCTCACAGGCCATCTCTACTGATATACTTCCCCCAGCAAGCCTTTTCATATAATTAAAATGGGCTTTCACATATTGTTTTTGTAGATAAGCAGTATATAATAATGATAATTACACAAATCTCAAAAGCATTACAAGTCATATTATTTGAGGAGAATAAAAGATGAGAGGAGAAATGCCAATTACGTCTTTTTCTTCAAATTGCTCACACAAAGTTCATACCCATTTTCTCTGTTGACAAGGCTTAATAGTTTGCTGAGATTAATGGGCTAAAAAGTTCTCGCTTTAGGGAAGGGAGAGAAATCATAGAAGCATAACAGAATTATGGAAGGAAAGACTGAAAATTTGTAGAAGTCATAAATTAGTTTGAAATAAAGGGTTAGCAGAGGTTAGATATTGAATTCAAGTCAAAAAAGAAAAATATTTCTATTTACACTTATCTGAAAAACACGAAGCTTCAAGTGTTGGCATCTTTATAATCAAATCCTTTGCTTTTGTAATCTGGCCAGGGAATTGGGTATGAACAGCCAACTTGTGACTATCAAAGCAGACAGAGCAAAAGTACCCAGGAAATTAACTGAAGAGTCTAGAGGTTCATGAAAATTAATAGGCCACTGTGTTTGTATTTTTAGGAAAATTTAAGATATTAATATATTGTGAAGGTTTCACTAGGAGTCAGCTTACTTATATTAGCATATTTTATTTTTTGTCTTACTATATTTTATTTTTATCCCATTAGTCTATTTCCATGGTTAACATAGTTCTGTTTTAATTAAAACACCAAGCTACATATATTATACTCAGTAGCTGTTTTAGAAACATCCTCAGAATTACTGTGGAAGTGATTCAGTTGAAGAAAGGGAATATGATCATGGCACTAATGATAAGATCCATGAACCAAAGCAAAATGTAGCTACTACCAGCAAATTTTAACTATGGAATATTTTTGTTAATAAAACGTATATGTTCCCTCAGAACAAACTGTGTCGCCAATCTTACCTTAAGAAAGAAGCTGTCATAATCTGTCCTGTGTAAAACTTATTGTCACCCTGGAATAAAGAAAATTCAATATTACTACTGTAGTTCTGTAACTCATCATTTATTTTAAAAAAATGAACAAGAGTCAGAGACAGGCCCTTCTCCCACTGTTAAGAGTCCCACAAGAAGACCAAGCTATACAACTGTCAGATCTATGCAGATGATCTACAGCCGTCCTGTTCTGTCTCTGACTCTTTCTATTGGCTTTTGGGATGCTATTCCTTATACTGGGTTGCCTTGCTCAGCCCTAATACTAGGCAATGTGCTTTGTGTTACTACAACTTGATATACCATGTGTTGTTGATATCCATGGAAGGCCTGACTTTTTCTGAATAGAAACAGAGAGGAGTGTATGGGGGAGGGGGCAGAAGGGATGTGGGGGAGAGGGACTGGGAGGAGACAAGGGAGGGGAAAAAGCAGCCAGGATGTAAAAAAAAAAAAAGGAATAATTAAAAGATGAACAAGATTTTATAACATTTGCTATTTTCATGAAACTGAATTATCCTTATGTTTACTACATTTTATAAATAGATATACACTACAGAATACATTTAGCATAATTTATTATATGTATCATAACATACTTTTGTTTAATTAAACTATGAATTAAAATTATCAAATAAAATTTTAAACTCTGTGCAATATAGCACATTACAAAGGTAACATATATAGTTACCTTTTAACATAATTGATTTTATACGAAGCAATGAATTATACATTACAATATTTCATTTATATTCTGGGCTATTTTCTCTATGAAAGTAATTTTAGTCTATAGTACTGAGTTTCTCCTCAACTAAAAGCGCATAGGGTAGTTTGCTACAAATTTATCCATGTTATTGATTTTTCCATCATCTATAAGGGCTTACAACATTCACGAGATTGTTCCTGCTACAACATTATAAATTCATTGCCTGGAACACAGTTTGCTATTGAATGTCTGCCAGACTATGTTAACAAGGGTATTCACAGCAAAACCAAAGCTGTAATACAGTGAAAATGTGAAACAAATTCTATAAAGATTGTTTCTTTCCAAAGTCATTTGCATTTAACTAACCAAAGGAAGAATAGGGAATAAATACAGTATTACTTATCCCTAATGCTTTCTTGTATACATAAAAGTACTTATATTATTCCTACTCACAAATTTACTACTATTCTGGTGACCCTGAATTGCTAATGTATCTCCAAGGAGGAGCAATAATGCTGTTTTCTTGAATACAACCCCAAGTAATCATTAATTTGTTAAGGGCACACTCGTTTGTAGAACCCCAAGTGCTATTAGCTCAGATATCTTCAACGGCTAAATTATTACTACAGTATAATAGCCAAAAGTATTAAGAAGAAGAGTAATTATAATATCTTTACTTTTCTTGATTTTTGATATTTAGAAATGATTTGACTTTGTAAATGTTTTATTTTACTTGTGCAAATGTGCACATGTGTGTAGAGTTATGTATATATGAGTATGGGTATCTATGGAACTGATTTTTCATGAGTTATGAGCCTCCCAACCAGGTGAAGAGAGCTGTACTTAGATCCTCTGCAAGAGCAGCAATTACTCTTAACCACTGAGCCATCTCTTTCAATATTGAGTGATTGTAATATTGAGTAATAAGCCTGAGCCATTGGCCAAACATCTATAAGCAATATTAAGCCTCCAAGTCAATTATTTGGGAAGTGGCTGCCAGATATTTGGGAGTTGCTGGCAAGACAGAAACTTCTGCCTACAAATAGTAGTTTTGGAAATTCAAGCAGAGATACAGGAGAAGAAGGCCAGAGTCAGGGAGATGCCCGCCAGCTGCCCAAGGAGCAACATGCCAACAGACTTGTAATGCTATGGACATGTGGCAATACATAGATAAATAGAAATGGGCTAATTTAAGATGTAAGAACTAGCTAGTAATAAGTCTGAGCCATCAGCCAAACATTTGTAATATTAAACCTCCGAGTTAATTATTTGGGAAGCGGCTACCACATATTTTGGTGTTGCTGGAGGGATAGAACTTCTGCCTACAAATAGTAGTTTTGGAGCTTATATTATTTAGCATGTGAAACCTTTTTCAACATTTTAACAAATTATTACATATATTTATTGGGATGATGTGATAATTCAATACATGCATGTAATACATAATGATTAAATTAGGATACTTAATACAGGCATATCAAATATTTTCATTTCTTTTCCGTAGAGGGCATTTAAAATCCTCTCTACAATTTTTTTAAAACATACAATTAAGTGTTTGCAACTATAGTCATACAGACAATTAAACATGCAAAATGAGATACTCAAATGTGTTAGTATCTTAATATTAAATATTTAGCCAGTTCAAATCTTTTAAACCACATGGCCTTTAACTATCTATCTCCTCTCCCTCTCACCTCTGGTGAATACTGTTCTAATTTCAAATTTACAAGGCAAATGCTTTTCATTTCCACACAGAATAAAACATTAACTATTTGTCCTTCTGTGCCTCACATATTTAACGTAGTATTCTTCAGTACTCTTATGCTGCTGGGAAACATAGACTTGTATTCTATTTATGACAAAGTAAGTAGCATTTGTGTGTATCTTATAAAATCCATGTATCATTGTATCCAACAGAAAAGTAACCTCTGCCTATTTCATTTCTGGACTTTTAAAAACAGTGTTGTAATAAGCTTAGAAATACAGATCCATTACCCTTGTTTTTACTCCATCTTTCTTCCATAAGCATCCAGCAGTGTAGCTATGAGATAATATGGTAGTTCCTGTTGAATTGTTATAGAAAACTTCAAATTGATTTTCAAGGAGGCTACCAAGAGTGTAGGAGAGTTTCTTCTTCTGATTCTCTTTGCTATCTTTTTGATTGCAGACATTCAACTTGAGTGTCATTTCCTTGTGGTCTTAATTGCCACCTCTTGGATGATTGATGATTGCAAACATTTAAATATGCACTGCTGACATTTGCACACTTCCCTTTTTGAGAAATGCTTATTCAGATTCATGCCCCAGTTGAAGTTGGATTACGTGTTCTTTTACAATTGAGTTGGCCAAGAACCTTCTTTAGTTAAGCAATTAATTCTTTTTAGATGAATATTTTAAGTAGGGTCTTCTACTCTATCTGTTGTTTCTACATTCTATTAAAAACATATACAAAAGGTTTTAATGAATTTGTTATAATCTCACTTGACAATTTTTTGCTTTTGTTCTCTCTGATCTAGGGTCTTAAATAATTGTCCAGATCACCGTGAAAAAGTCTGAATCTTGATTACTTCCGTTACTTTCAAGTGTTACTTTTTGTTTTGGTCCATGTTTTTTAATTGATGTTTTATATGGTGAGGTAGGAATCCAATTTCATGCCTCTACTTGTGGTGGAAATGTAGTCATTCCAGAATTATAGCTCAGGAGTCCCCATGGAACTGGACTGGGCCCTCTGGATAAGTGAGACAGTTGTTTAGCTTGAACTGCTTAGGAGGTCCCCAGGCAGTGGGACCAGGATCTGTCCTTGGTGCATGAGCTAGCTTTTTGGAACCTAGGGCCTATGCTGAGAGACTTTGTTCAGCCTTGGTATAGGGAGGAGGGGACTGGACCTGCCTCAGCTGAATGTAACAGGCTCTGCTGACTCCCCAGGGGAGACCTTTCCTTGGAGGAGGTGGGAACTGGGGGTGGGTTGGTAGGGAAGTCTGGGGGATGAGAGGAGGGAGGACAGGGGAATCTGTGGTTGATTTGTAAAGCGAATAGAAAATCTCTTAATAAAAAGAAAAAAAAAAACAAAAAACCAAAACCAAAACAAACAAGGAAAAATCTATTTATTTTTTCCAATTTCAATTCCAGTTGTTTTTATTTTAAATCTGTTGGCTATGAATATGTGGATTCATTTCTTGATTCTATATTCCATTTTTGATCTGCTTGTCCATTTTTATGCAGTACTGTGATGGCTATATAATTATAGAGAAGTATGATAGGGCTTCCACCATTTCTCTTATTGCTCAGGATTCTTTGTCTATACAGGATCTTATATGGTTCCACAGTACTTTAGGATTATAGTTCTGTTCTGCTAAAAGTGTCACTGACATTTCAGTGAGCTTACATTCAATATACAGGTTGCTTAGATAGCATGGAAATCTAAATATTATTTTTCAAATTCATAAACATGGAATATTTCCATTTTTTCTGATTCTTTTCCTTTTTCTTTTTATTTATTCTTCTCTCACATAGTACACTCTGACTACAGCCTTCCCTCCCTCTCCTCTCTCCACACCCTCCCCTGTTGTGGATATTGTTCTGTATAAATAAAACACTGATTGGCCAGTGGCCAGGCAGGAAGTAGGTGGGTCAAGGAGAGAGGAGACTTCTGGGAAGAGGAAGGCTGAGTCAGGGAGACACTGCCAGCTGCCATCATGACAAGCAGCATGTGAAGACGCCGGTAAGCCATGAGTCACATGGCAAGGTATAGATTTATAGAAATGGATTAATTTAAGATATAGGAACAGTTAGCAAGAAGCCTGCCACGGCCATACAGTTTGTAAGCCATATAAGTCTCTGTGTTTACTTGGTTGGGTCTGAGTGGCTGTGGGACTGGCGGGTGACAGAGATTTGTCCTGACTGTGGGCCAGGCAGGAAAACTCTAGCTACACTCCCCCATCTTTACTCTCTCCCAGATCACTCCTCTTCCATTTCCCTTCAGAAAAGAAAAGGCCTCCCAGGGATATCAACTGAGCACAGTATAAAGACTAGACACAAACCCTCATAGCAAGGCTAGACAAGGCATCTCAGTAGTAGGAAAAGTCTCTCAAGAGCAGGCATAAGAATCTAAGACACAACCACTACCACTATTAGGACTCCCACACAAACAGTGACTTAACAGTTCATGATAGAAATCATTCACTCCTTGTTAAATTTATTCTCAGGTACTAATTTTTGTGTCTTTGGTAAATGTTGTTTCTTTCTTGGTTTCTCTTCTTCAGTTACTTCATTACTGGTGTGTAGAACCAATGCTGGTTTGATGTGTTGATTTTTTTAAACCTAACTTAATTTGCCAACTCTAAAATCATTTTAAATGAGCCTTTAGGATTTTACCAATAATAGATAATGACATCAGCAAAAGGTTGAGTTTGACCTCCGATTGTCCAGCTTAGAATCTTCTTGTCTCTTTTGCCTAATTTATTTTTTTCAGGACTTCCACTACTATGTTGAATAACTACAGCAAAAGTGGACATATTCATATCATTTTAGATCACAGAGCAACAAACTTTAAAATATTACTCATTTTAGTATGTTAAATATGTATTATTGTAACTGAAATTTTAGACAGCTATGACCCAGTGCTCTTTATAGCAAAGACATCTTTTTAGTCAACAAAGAGACAATTTTAGAGTTTCCCTGCAGAGTGCAACTTTTGCTGTGTGCTTTGAATGATTCATATTAATTTTTGTACTGTATATTTCTTCTTTTTTTTTCAGAGTGTATATTTCTTCTTTTTTTATTAAAATTGTTACATTCTACTAAGTGTTTTTTTTTGGTGTCTATTGAAATGATTCTAAGATTCTGTCCTTTATTATGTGTCTTTATTCATGTTTATTGCTTTTCTTCTATTGAAACATCCTTGTATCCCTCGGCAAGGCTCATATTGACATGGCATGTTATCTTTTTGATGTATTATTGGATTTAGTTTAATACTATTTTGTTGAGAATATTTGCTTCTATATTTATTTATAATACAACTTTTTGTGAGGTTGGGGATTCATTCTGCATTTGACTGGTTTTGTTAGTGGGTAATATTTGTTTCAGAATGAGTTTGAAGGAATCTTTTCCTTCATGTCAATTTTATAATAGTTTGAGAATAATTAGTGAACAGTTTTTTAAGTGATATAATTCAACAGTCCTTACCTGAGTTTGCTTGATTTGTTTAGGGGAGATTTATGGATAAAATGTTAATATTTACATTTATTTTTGTTTATGTATAGGTATGTGGATCTGTGTCTGTGTATGCATCTATGCATGAAGGTACCCACAAAATCCAGAAGAGTGCATTGGATCTCCAGAAGCCAAGGTTAAAGGCAATCATAAGCAGACTGTAGTTTTTAGTTTGTTACTACTTTAGCATTTGAAGCTGCCCATTACAGGTGGAAATCAAACTTCTATCTTGTGAAAGGGAAGTAAGTTCAATTAACCACGGAGCTATCTCTCCTACTCTACATTTTTTCCTTATTGTTGCTTCATTTAGGTTTTCTGTTTCTTCATGGTTCAACGCATTCTGTCTAGTGTTTCCAATTTGTTGCTGTCTCTTTCCAGTATCAATTGTCACGTCTCTCTTATCATTTCCAATCTTGAATATTTTTTGTTTTCTTAATCTCGTTAAATCTTTTTTTTCCCCTTTTGACAGTGTATCTTGCAGTCAGGACTCTGTTGTAGGTTGCAGAGTTTGTAAATTGGTGATATTAACTATTAATTAATGATTACCTTTCTCCTCCAATAGTGTGCTGAGCATTTTCCAGTACCAGGAATGCTAGTCAGTAGGGGGAAAGATTCTAGTTGGGCATCAGCTTGATTTCTTAGTGTTCAATGATTTAAGAGTTGCATGCCATCTCATTAGATGAAGAAAAAGCCTCTGACAAAATCCAACACTCCTTCATTAAAAAATTCCCGGAGAGACTAGAGATACAAGGGACACACCTCAACATAACAAAGGCAAATACTACAAGCCCACATCTAACATCAAACTAGATGGGGAGAAACTCAAAACATTTCCAGTAAAATCAGAAACAAAATATGGGAATCCACTCTCTTTATATCTACTGAATATTGTTCTTGAAGTCATTAAATAAAAGGGATACAAATAGAAAAGGAAGAAGTCATACTACCTCTAGAGATATGATTTTATACAGAAGCGACCCTAGAAAGTTCACTGGGAAAACTCTACAGCTGGTAAATCATTTCAGCAAAGTAGCAGGATACAAAATAAACATATAAAAATCAGTAGTCTTTCTATATGCAAATGATAAACATCCTGAGAAAGAAATCAGGAAAATAGTACATTCCACAATAGTTGCAAAAATCTGTTATTCTTTATTGAATAACAAGATCCAAAATTTTCTGTGTAACTGATGAAGTATTAAGACTTACATTTATTCGACAAGAAACATTCATAACCACATTGAAAGCAAATGAATATACTCAATTTCTTATTCAATTTATTTCCCACAGTCACCTAACTGAAATAAATTGTTTTATCTACTTAAAAAAATATCTTGGAGTAACTCTAAGAATGTGAAGGCCTTATACAATATACACTTTAAGATGTTAAAGTAAGGCCCTATTGCTGAGGATCTTCTTATGTAGTATGTTTTCCTACTCCTTTTAGAATTTCTTGACTTGAAAATTATTTTTATTTATTTGTGCATCTGTGTGAACACAAATGGCTACTTTTAGGTGTGTGCATGGAGGTCAAAGAAGAGCTTGGTTAACTGTGCTTTATCTTTCTACCATGTGAACCCTAGGTATTCAAGAAGGGCTTCAGGCTTGGCCTCAGATGTCTTTACCTGTTGAAGCATCTTCCTGGCACTAATTCACTAATTTTTAACAGATGGTTATAGATGTGCATTTCATGAACTCTTCTGTAAAAGAGTGTACCAGGCTTTTTCTTTTAGGCCACCAACCAGCTCACAAATCAGGGCACAGAGTGTTATTACTAGTTTTTAAAGGTTGGTATTAGCTTACCTTTTATTTTAATTTGTTTATCTTTATTTATGTTTTGCCTCAGAGCTGTTTATCTTCCTTCCTTCCTTCCTTCCTTCCTTCCTTCCTTCCTTCCTTCCTTCCTTCCTTCCTTCCTCCCTTCCTTTCTTCCTTCCTTCCTTCCTTCCTTCCTTCCTTCCTTCCTTCCTTCCTTTCTCCCTCCCTCCCTTACTCCCTTCCTTCTTCCCTTCCTTTCTTCCCCCTCCTCCCTTCTTTCTTTCTTTCTTTCTTTCTTTCTTTCTTTCTTTCTTTCTTTCTTTCTTTCTTTCTTTCTTTCTTTCTTTCTGTATATCTTATTTTCACTGCTTCTTGTGGCTGGCTAGTAGCTGACTGGCTGGCTAGTTCTGAGTGTCTCCCTCTCTTTATCTCTCTGTTCTCTTCTCTGTCTTCTTCTCTCATTATTCTTCTGAGCCTAGATTTGTCTCCTTCTCCAGAGCCTAGATTTCCCCAATTTCTTCTCTTCCCTGCCAGCCCCAACTATCCCTCTCCTGCCTAGCTATTGGCCATTCAGGATTTTATTAGACCAATCGGGTGCCTTAGGCAGGCAGAGTGAAACAGCAACACATCTATTCATAATTACACAAATGCAGCATAAACAAATGGAACACATCTTTATATCATTAACTAAGGCAGCAGAAGCAACTCTAACACACCTTCACATCATTAGAAACTATTTTGTAGCATAAACAAATATTGCCCAGTTAAATTAATACTCCAAAAGAAAAGAGCATAATCCATGTACCTGCTTCAGAATTATCATGTTTCAGGAGCTTAGAATGTTTTTGTATTAATGTTCTGATTATCTTTTCTGTACTTTTCGCCATCTATTTTGAAACTTTAATACCACAATTGTTTATTTCTTTATTGGATTCTCATGGCTTGGTTATCAATTTAGTTGGTTCTGGGTTCACTAAGACAAATGCCTCTGGGCAAGTCTGGAAGTGTATTTACTGAAAGCATTAAATGAAGAAGACTCTCAAACAGAGTAGATGGCACTTTCAGGAGGCAGGCAATATAGAAAGAAGCCTGAGGGAAAAGCAAGACATCTCTATCGGTCTTTGTTCCATATGGATGAGTTTACCTATCCTGTTACCTCTAATGTAGATGTCATCATTTTATGACATGGAAACACATTCTTTGGTCTTCCAGTAAACCAAATTACCTGTGGCATTTAAGGCCTTCATTTCCATATTAAGATTACTATTATTGAGGCACCCCAGTCCACAAACAGATTATGTATGATGTTTTAGTCTTTCTAGCCTACATATAACCATTGTTGGACTATCTAGTCCACATTGTACAAGCCAATCTAACCAAGCTGTTTGGTAGTAAATATTGATTCCATCAGTTCTCTTCCTGTAGGGAACATTGGCTAACAAAGTTTGTATAAATCTTCTTTGGCTTTTTTTCTTACTAGTTATTTTCATTAGGTTTTTGTTTATGTGTTTCTGGTTGTGTATTTATTTATGTGTGTGCATGCAAGTGTCTTAGGTGGTCAGAAGAGGGTGGTGGATCCCCAGGAAAAGGTATTAGAGACACTAGTGAGATACTCAGTGTTAGTGGTGGGCACTGAACCCAAAGTCCCCTGCAATATAGCTAGTATCTGGTCTTAATCATTGAGGCACCTCTCCAGTCTTCTCTATTGTTTTCTTCCCTATCTAATTTAATTATCTGCACTGAAGTTAAAAAGGTTTTCATATGATTAATTTAGACTGTGATTTGAATGCTGTAGTGTATGCAATATCATTCATTAAATCCTCTACCTGTAAAATTTCTGTTTATTTATTTTTATGATATCTACCTGTGTTAGATTTTCATTTATTTCAGGAGTTACTTTTCTGAATTAATTTACTTGTTTGTATTTAGTATGCATTTTTTTATTTTTATAATCAGTATGCTTTTATTTTTATTCATTTATTCTTTCTATTAAATTTCTTCCATTATAAAAATAAGCATCAAAGAAGTATTTCCTATTAAAATTTTCCATGACAAAAAATTGCACATCAATATGATGAAACTTAGTTATATGGTAATATATCATACAGAATCTTCTAACTCTTATTTTGGCATTTCTACATCACTATTTTTTCATATGAATTTATTATAGTTTAAAGTTTTTAAAGAATTTTACTTAATGCATTTATTTTTCTTGTTTTTTGATAATTCATAAATTTGTTCTGTATCTATATCATTTAAACCCCTCCCTATCCACTCTACAACTCTTCCCATATTGTCCATTATCTTGTCCCTCTCAAATTCATAGACTTTTGAAAATTTTACACATACACACACTCAAGCATGAACATACACATGCACACACAGACACACAGACACACGGACTCTCTCTCTCTCTCTCTCTCTCTCTCTCTCTCTCTCTCTCTCTCTCCACACACACACACACACACAAACTGCTGAGTCTACTTGATGCTATTTATGTGTATCTATGTCTAGTGCCGACCACTTGGTATTGGATAACCAATTAGAGTGCTCCTTACTGGAGTAGACTGATTCTGCTGCTCTTGATATTCATTGCCTGCAGATCTTAAATTGGGTGGGGTTTTGAGAGATTTCTCCCATCTTCCTTGGCCTGTCAACTGGTGTTTTCATTGTTCAAGTCTTGTTAAGGCAACCATATTTTGGAAATTTCCTGTTTCAGCTTCCCTGTTATATATAGAAGACACCATCTTTCAGTAGATGTTCTGGTTCTCTGGATCTTATCATCTTTCTGCCCCTCTTCATCAATGCTCCCTGAATCTTAAGTGTAGGACTTTTAGGACTCCTTTATATTTTAATGGGATTTTTTTTTTTGAGAGAGAGAGCTTCTCTGTATAGTTTTGGTACCTACCCTGGATCTCGCTCTGTAGACCAGGCTGGCCTCGAACTCACAGAGATCCACCTGCCTCTTGCTTCCCAAGTGCTGGGATTAAAGGCGTGCATGCGCTGCCAACACCACCCAGCCTCCCAGCCTCAATGGGATTCTTACAATTGTTATTTTGGATTCTAGCCATATTGTAACCTTTTTTTTTGGATTCTCGTACTGGAGAGTTACGTTCAATTTCCCTTGATGTTGCATATTTTTGTTATCATTGTGCCTAAATGACTGACTGTGCATCAAGTGCAGTGGTAAATCTTGTGTTATGACAGGTTGTCCACTGCAAGAGGAAAACATTCTCCTATGCATGGTCAGGCCGGAACGGCATATTAGCTTTGATTTTGGATGGCATCTGTAGTGTGATCTCTCTATAGTTTTGTTGTTGTTGTTTGTTTGCCCCAGTTATTTGCCAACTGGCAAAGCGGCAAGTGTTTCAGAGCATGATGGTGCTAGTTAGCGTTTTTTTGGTAGCAAGTCCACGACCTTGCTGGTTATCGACACAGACAGGTATTTGCAGATTCAATGATAGGCAAGTGGCTATCAAATGGGATGGGCCACTGTTCGTGTCAACAAGGTATGTAGTGATACCTCTAGTAGGATAGAGCTGCTATCTGGTTGACTCTCTGGAGAATGTAAGGATAGGGAGGGATACAAACTTCACACCAAACCAAATTTCTTTCTCAACCTATTGCCACAAAGATAATTTGGATTGACATGTTTAAAAATGGTTCACAGTAATAATAGTTGTGCCATGCACTCTATAAACGAAATAAAAAAATTACATATCTGTGATGATTTTGGAAATGTTAACAACTCACAAAAACCAGACAAGTAGAACTGATGTCATTTATTGATATTCATACACATCTAAATACATATTCAGCCATTGCAAACTGCGTAAAGATGTATGTGTGACATGGAAGCACGCAGGGGGACATTATTGGTTGGGGAAGGAAATCATCTCGTGGGATGTAGTGGAGACAGAGGGAGGCAGTATGGGAGGGTCAAGTGAGAGCAAAATAGAATAACACATATGTATGAAAATGCGATGATGAAACTCATTACTTTGTATGGACATATTAATACAAAAGTTCGATAGGTACTTAATTATGGAGTACATGAATTTCTTTGATGACATGAATGTTATTGTTATAATTACTTTAAGAAATATGTACTTCCTGCATTCTTCCCAGACAATTCCCCCCCCCCAGCACCTGAACTGCTTCACGCGTTAGATCGACCATGCTACATCACTCAGCAGAATTTACCGCAGATAAGAAACACAAAACATGATAGAAAATGAAAGACAGAAAGATTACCTTTCTCAAAAATCTATGCTCATCGGACTCTTAAATCTTGTATTCTTTTCCTTCCGTATCATTCTTGATGTGAATCTTACAGGAAGAAAAATGGGTTAAACTGACTGAGCCTCACTGTCAAGAGAAACCTATGGTCAGGGATATATCTAATTCTCAGAGCTTTCATCATTAATATTTTATGAGTCTCAGTGATCTGTCCTGTCTAGAAGAAAAATTTATCTTTCATTTGTGCAAGCATTGCCTGCCGAGTAATAGATTTCATCTCTATAAGCCAGTGGTGAAATGCAAACCACAGCAAAGGTACCAAGAAGCAAAGTGCTCACTTTATTTCTTTTTACTGGAGTCTGGCTGCACTTTACTGTAGTTGCAAAGTCAGCCAAGCAAAGTAGAAGATCTTTGGGGAGCAATGAAGAGAGTTCCTTCCAACTTACATCAGCCTATGCTTGTGAATGTCTACTGTTGTTTAAAACGACTTTTCAATGAGATGAGCAGCTACAATGCCTTTCCTTTTTAATTATTTACAAGGAATTGCTATAACAAGAATATTAACTCATTACATTTGGTAAACAAAATCTCTAGCTCAGAACTGAACACTCAATCCACTATAGATAGATGACTGAAAGGCAAATTAGTGATTTTTAAATACTTCAAACTGAAATATATTAATTTACCCTTAGGTTGAAGAGTGCTTGGTTTTCCTTCTTGTGAAGTGTGATTTTCTGTACAGGCTTATCTGTGACACTTGAGCTAAACTACATGTATTAATCTATAAAGAGTCAAACACGAAAGAATGTTCTAAGATACAACCTCTTTGAAACCAGACACAGGGAAAGCTCCATAACATTAAAGGACCTCCAAAACATAGTGAACAAAACAAAAATTAGATAAACTGATTTACATAAATTATAAAGACTTCTGCAGAGCAAAGGTCACAAAAATGTGAAGTGAAAATGAAGGCCATGAGAGGAAAGAGTTTGCAGACCATTTTTCTGATAAGTTAACTCAACAGTATGAAAGAAATTAACTACTTAAAATATGAAATAAAAAGACATGACTGGATTTTTCTCAAAAGAACCACACAAATAACCAATTGGTATATGGGAAAATACTCAACATCACTGAATACCAGAGAAACTCTGGTTAAATCTACTATAAAATATTACTTCACATCTACTAGGAAAGGTTGTATCAACATGATGAAATAATGTATTAGAGAAAATATGGAGAAAAGGGAATCCTTGAATAATGTGGGTAAAAATGTCAATAGTATAGTCCCTAAGAAGAACTATTTGTGAATCCCTCAAAAATTAAAAATATAGCAAATATATGATCTGATAATTCTGCTAATGGATATACAACATCAAGATATCAGATGAGTAACTGAAGAGAAATGTTCCATCTCACATTCATTGGTACATTATAAAAAAATATCCCAGATAGAATAACCCTATATGTCCATCAATGAATGGATGGGTAAAGAAAAGGTAAAGGTAATGCCTCTAAATATCCATCCACAATGACATACCAGTCAGTCTTGAAAGAAAAAGGGTAATCTTGTCATTTCTCAAAAGGTAAGTGTAATAATTTCATTTGTATAAGGCATCTAGAAAGAACCAAGATGACAGGAACTGGCTTGTGGTTGAAGGATAAGGGAGATGTTCAGCAAAGGATACAAGATATTAGCTGGACATGAGGCATAATTTCAAGAGATCAACTGTATAATAAGATGACTATAGTTAACAACTACCTGTATTCTTAAAATAGTAAGAGAATAAAATGATAATCATGTAAGTCAATACATATATTAATTAGCTTGATGTAGCCATTCCACAATGGAATATGTATAAAACCTAAAATATCATGACATAGTAAACATGGAATTTTAAAAATTCGATCATATAAATATTAACAACAACATTAATAAAAAGACCACATTTACATTGGATGTCATTCTTCTGTGTCTCACTGACCCACAGAATAAATTAGAGTCACAGAAAGATTCATGTAGTTTCTGCATACTTGTCGGGAGAAATGTGCTTAGTACTGTATGAAGGAGAAAAAGCGTAAGACAAATTGCTAAATGGTCTTGTAAATGAAATAACCAGGGCCAGGTTTTGGGGTGAATGCTGAAATATCAGAGAAACAGAACAAGCCACAGCCAACCTCACCTCGCCAATTCCTCAGCTGATCTTATTTCCTCAAACTGAAAGCCTCTGAGTCCTCATCCAAATGGATCTCAGCTGAACTGCTGCTAAAAGCCTAAAAGCTTAACAAGGCTCTAGTTCCTGGTCCTCATGCCTTATATACCTTTCTGCCTTCTGCCATCACTTCCTGGGATTAAAGGCATGTGTCACCAAGCCTGACTGTTTCCAGTGTGGCTTTGAACTCAGAGATCCAAACAGATCTCTGCCTCCGGAATGCTAAGATTAAAGGCGTGTGCTACCACTGCCTAAACCTATGTTTAATATAGTGGCTGTTCTGTTCTCTGACCTTCAGATGAGTTTATTAGGGTGCACAATATATTGGGGGACACAATATCACCACAAAAAAGCCCCGAATGAGTGAGTCTTTGTTTATATGAGATAGAATGGTTGATGTTCTTCTTTCTTATCACTATTACAGTCCAGTGTCAAGCACCACAGCAAATAACCCCTGAACTAAGTGTGGAAGTTCATCATGGACATCTAAGAAATAAGAAAAGAGAAATGGAGAGGAGAAAGCCCTAAGTGAGTGAAATCCTGAATGAGTGTGTATTTTGACATGGTTATGGATATGGTCTGTCAAGGACTCTAACACCATTGGTTCATGGGAAATGTCTAGGCTGATGAGGAAGGAAAAAGCTTTCAAAACTTTCCTTGGGGGTCCGGCTATGAGTGTTTATGAATGATTCATCTGTGTGTTTCAATGACTAGCGACTGTTGCTTCCTCCTCCATGGGTATACACACACTTACACTGTTCACCTACAGAGACCTTCCAAACAGACTAGCTAACCCTTCCCCTAGGCTGTACCTAATAAACACATTGTTCCAGTTTGCTAGGGTAGTGGTCAGAGAATCCCATCTGATCACATCTTCATGGTATGTGTGGCCGTGTTTCTGTCCTTTCTTCATTCCCTAACTGCCCCTAGCCAGGGTTTCTGGACCCAAGTTGTACAGGACCCCATAGCACACAATCAGAAAGAGAAAAAAAAGTGTGGTTTTGAAAAGGTTTTTTCCTTCAATGCTGACACTAGAATTTGAAACAACACAGAAAATTTCTTTCTCTTTTTTCCCCTTTGGTTAATATTCTCATCTCATTTTTAAGTGTATATGATTGTTTAATACCTTTCTTACCTATTAGATAATAAATGAGACTTTGTTTATTTTGGCATAAAATTGTATTGCTGGAGTTTATACACTGTTGACAAGTAGGCATCCATTAAGTTGCTTTTAAAAGATTTGCATTTTTTTTTCAGTTTTATCCGTGACTACTAGCATGCTCTGATTTGATAATCATTACTAATGCTCAGGGTAGGTGTGATTCTTTGTTCAAAGTATAGTTACTGTTTTGACATTTTCAGAAAATACTGATTTAGAAATCACCTGCTGCTAAAATATCTGTTCTGTGATTAATATTCTGCCGTCAAATAGTTAGCCATCTTGTCAGAAGAATAAGATATGTGCATAAAAATAATGCAAACCCATCACCTACTAAGTGTGAGAACAGATTCACTGTATTTGTACTATTTATGTAGAGACAAAAATCTTAATAAACAAAGTTGGAAAATGATACATCTTAGCACTACTTGTGAGAGTCACACCTGCTAAGAACCACTTGAACCTCCCCTTAACAAAGATGTATCTATTTAATATTCATAGTAGAAGTACACAGGATTCTCATGAGTGGGGAGATCCACACTCCCTATGTATGCTAAAATGAAATGATCGTATACTTGTGAGACTATTTCTTCCCTCACATTCTGGATGGCAGTTGGAAGCTTCAAACCTTGCAACTCTTTACAGACTTAGACTGGTTGGGAATGGATGGTCAACAGCATCTTGTTTCCCTTTGATCTTGGCCTGGGTTTGGAACAAAAGCATCACAGCTGGATTACTCTTTGTGACATGACAGCAATAATAATGACACTGGGGAGTGTGAAGCTTAACAGCAACAACAACAACAACAAAAACCCTATATGCATCTCACCACTGACTTTTCGGAGCTCTCTTGTCTGCTTTAAGCTTCCAACCACTAAGCAATGTTTCAACTTTCTCCAAACTTGCCCTCTTCTCTTCATAGTCTCTCCCTCTTCGGTGAGGTCTGTGAACCCGCTGCCCAGATAATATCCTAGAAGGCACTCAGAGTCCAATCGTTTCTGACACTGATCTCATTGGTTTTTCCACTAGCTCAGAAATCAGACCACATCAAGTCTCCCACTCTCAATTTGATTTAATGGGGTTATCTGATACGTAGTCTATTCCAATCGGATATTCTGCACTGCAGCCACAGTGATCAACTGCTATTTTCCAAATTCAGTTAACGTACGTCAGCATTCAAGGCCCTTTAACCTGTGTTCTGTTTTACTGGGTAAAATCCTCATCATCTGCCATCTCTTCAAGAAAGTCTATGAGTCCTACAGGATTGTTTAGCTCTTCTTTTGGGGTTAAAGTTAGAGCACTGTCTTCATCGTTCTGAAAGTCTTTGAGTCTGTTTTTCCCAGTGCTATACATTTTGGATTTGAAGTTGCAGATATTTCCTTTTTGTGCTTAGAATACAGTTATATATGCAATGATTGCTTGCTAGGTGACTAATGGGATTTTATATATATGTATATTTCCCCTTAATGAATATTTCAGGGAAAACAAAATCAAATCCTACATATTATTAATTGAGAAAATATTTTTGATTTGACAGCTCTTTCTGGGCCTCTTAAATAATACAATTTCTACAGAAAATCTTAGAGCTGTTAAAATTACATAGCTTCACTTTCTTGTTTAGACATTAAATAAACCTTTTGCTAAGATGGATGTTATAAGAGAAATGAAAATGCGAATAACGTATTCCTTAATTAGCAAATTAAATTTTTGTGTGGTGATATTTTAGTTACTAGTAGGATTTTGAAGCTCAAGTTTTGCAGACATTTGTAATATTCCTTCATGATTTGTGATGCATATAATTGCTACAATAGATCTAATAGAAATGATGCAAATCAAAGCCTCATGAGAAAGATGTCAGTTCTCCATTTCAGTAGTTTGTATAAGATGCACAATCTTCTTCAACAATATATAAAATTATTTCAGAGTGTGCCACAAAAAATATTCAAGCTTCTCTCATGACCCCTCTTACTAAGAAAAATAAACTACATAGTGTACTCTTAGGCCAGTGTTTCTCAATCTGTGGGTCACAACGGGGGTTGAAGGACTCTTTCACAGGGTCCCATAAAACCAATGGAAAACACATATATTTACATTGTAATTTATAACAGTAGCAAAATTGTAGTCATGGAGTAGCAACAAAAATAATTTTTTTGGTAGGGGGTCACCATAATGTGAGAAACTGCCTTAAAGGGTTGCAGCATTAGGAAGGTTGAGAAACACTGTCTTAAATGCATTTCTTCTAATACTTTTGGTCAATAAACCCTGCAATCAGTTGTGCTTTGACGTTTGCAGTTACTTAAATCTGTTAATGATTTAAAGTAATATCGTCATCGATTCTTAGGACAGTCTTATGAGGCACACTCAATGACATTTGATATTGTTCTTACCTTTGTATTAAAAAATAGAATATCACAAAAGATTTCATAATTTCCCCAAGGCAACATATGTATCTTCTCAGGTTGAATTGAAATTAACTCATGGAACACAATGTGGAGATATGTCAGACTAGATTTTTTTTAAATACAGATTTTTTAACATAAAACATGAGTTACTTCAATTATAGCAAAAACATTTAACAACTACTTTAACAGCTTATTAATTTCTTAGATGTAAATAGGCTATTTCAACTTTTGTCTTAAAACTCTTCACACTTCCAACCTTATTAATGCATGGTCCATTGCTTATAGAAAATATTCACAAGGTTATCCACCTTATTTGGATAGGTGGAGTACAATACAGTAAGATTTAAAACATAAAACGCTTAATAAGAACATTTTGTTCAACTCAAGTGACACTGTTTTCCCTTCCCTGCACACAGCTAACGTGTTTCTAATGCTCACAGTGACTCCTTTTTCACCAGTTCGTCTTCTGATTTGTTTTCTTGCTTATATTCCTTGGCTTATTGCTTCGGTATTCATAAGAAAAGCATTATTATCTTGAGGAACTGAAGTGAGATCAGTGATTATTTCAGTTTGAACCCCACCTGTCTATGAAATGAGTAGCCACCCAAGCTTATCATCCCTCTCTCTTAGAAGACATATCTACATAAGGACAGGCAGAGGCTATTAAAAAGCCTCAATCTACTGCAAACTGTGTGTGTACTTGCTGAAGGTTTGCATGTGGGCTGAGAAACTATATGATCCAGATGGGTTTACACATTTGATAAAAAACCTTCAGGCCGGGCATTGGTGGCGCACGCCTTTAATCCCAGCACTCGGGAGGCAGAGGCAGGCGGATCTCTGTGAGTTCAAGGCCAGCCTGGGCTACCAAGTGAGCTCCAGGAAAGGCGCAAAGCTACACAAAGAAACCCTGTCTCGAAAAAAAAAAAAAAAAAACCTTCAACTTGCGTGGTGAAATTGAATTGATTCCAATGAGATAAAATGGAAAAATTTGATCCCTTTAAGTTTGCTCTCACTGGACCGTCTTTGTGCAATTGAGACCCAAACTGCAGTCCCTTCCAAAGGACCACAACACAGTCCAAAATATGTCACCACCTGACCTGCAACCAATACTCTGAGCAGACACAGAAGTTGAGGGAAGACATGTTTTCTATAACAAATATATGGACAAGACCAGCAACAAGAGAATGAACACAAAGATTTTTGAAGTTATGTGTTCCTTATTTTTTAGACATGGAGTAGAAACATGAAAAATAACTATCCAGTATGGATATTTTGTTAAAATATAAAATGAACATAATTTCTAAAGGAAGTAGAGACCTCTTGGTATAACAGATTTTCTTTTTCATATGCAAAGATAGGTCGCTATTCAGATCAGCCTATCGTAAATTACCACTTCAGTAAAGGAAACAGTTTCCTTTCATTATATCATTTATTCAGGGTCCTAAGGTTTTCTGTTTATTTAAATCAATTAAAATTTGCAGAAAGTTTGGCAACCCTTCAGATTTTTATAAACTTTCTAGAAGACAAGTTAAAGATCAATATTTTTTTACTTATGGAAAAATGCCAGTTAGGACTGATGAGGTTGTCAGTTTAATCCTTTCAAGATGTAACACAATACATATAGTGCAATGTAGCCTAGTGGAATTTATAAAGTAAAATTGATTGATTGGTGTATCTTTCGTTAATAAATGATCTTTAATTACAAGCTCCTCCTTAAAACCTTTAATGTAATCAGAGCTTGAACCTGAGAAAATGTGTAATGAACGAATTCATAGATACTAAGCTGAAGAGAAAGAACACAAAATTATATCTACAAAGAGATTAGAAACATCATTTTGTTTGGAGAATTCAGCTCAAGAGAGAACCCATTTCTTCTTTCAGGAAGTGGTTGTTGGAAGTGAAATCAATGATTTTGGAAAAGATGATCAGAAACTCCTCGAGGGGAGTAAGAGTGCGCAAGGTGATTCAGAACGGTATGGAACAGGGAGTGTACTTTGGGAATAAGTGGGAGCGGGGGATACATTTGGGACTTTCTTCCCAGCGTAATTCCCAACAATGGCTTTGCTTTTTGTGAAACTTGTCTGTGAAAAATTCTGTTGATGCTAGAGAAGCTTTGGTTGAGGCCCACTCTAGAAATTCTGCTGCATCCTCTCAATCTGCATGGAGAGGTCAATAATAGTTCCTTAACAGTTACACCGATTCCCTTCCTTGCTGCCTCAGACACCATGCCTCCTTGTCCAGTGACTCAGGGATGAGTGTAGTTACATTAGTCTAGTTGATTTCATCTTTTTTTTTTCTGGAATCTCAATCACTTAGATTTGTGCCGTTGAGTTCCTGAAGAGTTGAAAGAAGAAAACATGGCTTTACGTGTATCTGACTTAACCTTAAATATTCTTTAAGTAGGTATATTATCACAAACTCCAGTCTTATAGCTCTATATGTGAAATGACACTACAGAAAGGGATCTTGTGAAAAGTGATGTTAACTAAGCAAATGAAACTACTACAAACTCTCCTTCTCCATACCTATCATTTTATACTGTTCCAGAGACTGATATCAATTAGAACAATTATTAATTATAGTTTAAAATTCATATCCAAATCACCTGGAAGGCATACTGATCTATCCAACAATATATATCAGTTCTTTAGCCACAGTTCACCAAAATACAGCCTTTGTCCAAGCTACTGATTTCTCATCTCAAATTAACAAATGCATTGTAGCTCTTCCCATGCTTTTACTTTCATAAACTTCTCCCCTTTGTACAATCTATTCTAACTGAACTACCTTTAGTGACTTCATTAATCATGTTCTTGGATGTAAAGTGTTATCAGTTTTTTCTTGTTTCTTTTAAAGCCCATACCCATCACTATGTAACAAAAGGCCTTTCTTGTTCTGAGCCTTCTTTGTCTCATATGCCTTGTTCTGAAGCAGTCACATACCCTTTCTCGATATTAGGTGAATATGTTTATGAAGCATCAGAACTTTATTACAGATGTTTTTTCTTATCCTTCTCCCTTCCCTCCCTCGTCCTCCCTATCTCTCTTCCTTTCTTCTCCCTCTCCTTCTCTCTTGTCCCACCCTCCCCTGCTTTTTGTTAGTTCTTCCATTTCTATCTATCCTCATCTTCTCTATAATAAACCCATGGCTCTAGTATTTATCTTCCTTCAAGTCACCATTCAAAGTTAAACTTTTCAAAGTCCATCCTAAGCATTAAACTTAAGTTTATTTAATGTTTAAACTAAGCATTAAACTTAAGTTCCCCTCCAGATCAGCACTCTAGTACACCTAAACTTGATGTTTTCTTTTCTTTTACGTGTATCATTTTCTAAATTAATGAATAGCTCACTTATTATTTATTGACTATTTTCTTACATTACATCACAAAGTGAGTGAGCTAGATAGACCTTTTTTGTGTCTTTTAGGATTTAAAAGTGCTTGGAAATAATACAGATAAATATATTTGTTAAAGAACAATGAACTAAACAGGAAGATGAAGGTATTTTATATCCCTTTATCACTAGTATCTCTACTCCTTAAATTCAAGCAAGAAATTGAACAGCAAATTTTTCCCATGCTTATATTTTATTATGACATTATACCTAATGAGAAAGTTTCCTTGATAATATGTACTTTTATTGATAACAAGGTTTATTTTCAGTTTATGATTGTCTCTATCTTCTTTAGTCAGTTATGGCTTTTAAGCTCTTATATCAGCTGCATGCACAGTCATAATGCTAATTTTTAAATTAGCTGTAATAATATAATAGTTATCCCTTTCACAGAGCTGTACATGTAAGGATCTAATTTTCAAATTACATTGGGAAACAAATAGATAACATGTTAAAATATTTTACATGTGCAGTACATTTGATCATCTTTAACTACAGATTAACACTTAATTTAAGAGCCAGGTGGTGGTGACACATGCCTTTAATCCCAGCACTTGGGAGTCAGGGGCAGGTAGATCTTTATGAATTTGAGACGAGCCTGGTAAACCAATAGAGTTCCAGGATAGCCAGGACTGTTACACAGAGAAACCTTGTCTCAAAAACAAAGGAAACAACAAAAACAATAAGCTTAAAACTTATAAAATAATTTATATGATGGTAAGATAAAATTCCGTTGTAACATTCTTTTTTAAATGCAGCAGCATGTAATAGGACAAAGAAGATGACGAAAAAGAATTGGAGGTACAATCTGTCATGTTAATGCATTTTGAAAATGCCACAGCCTAAAGCCATTCAATTTTTGAAGAACGTTAAGAAAGTATGAAGACAGAATGGGAT
>CABHPR010147338.1:0-25362 GCA_902168415.1 Peromyscus melanophrys
TGTAGATTGGGTCAGTTAAATTTTCATCCACTATGCACCTACCACAGCCAGCCCTTTTGCTAAGAACAAAGAGGAGAAATGATGAAGAGGATGAAGTAACAGAATCAACAAGGTATGTATTTATTTAAACTTGATATACAGTGGTGTCTTAATGCACTACTAAGCCTGAAAAATTCATGACAAATTTTAAATGTAAATGTTAGCAAGAAAAGATCAATAAAATACAGGTTTATAGACTTCCTTTCGTAAATAAGGCCTCCAGTCATTTTCAGAATCAGTTGACCCCTCCACTTAATATAACATGCATGCTAGCTCTGACTCTCAGCCAAACTAATTTTCTGCTCTTGCTTCAAAGAAGATTAGAAGCAAGGAGCGAACTGCTAAAGGCAGTTACATTTTCAGTAGTGTAATGTGATCACTGACAGGTTGACAGGAAGGGCAAGGGAAGAAAATACACAAAGAACCACTACACAGGGCAATGTAAGTCCTAAAATACCCAAACAGCTATTTACTTTCATATTGCAAAACAAAGTCAAGAATAGGAACACCTCTTCATCATCTACAAATAAAAGAAGTGCCATTATCCCGTCTCAATATAGCTTGAATATTTAAGAGATTTTATAACATGATTTCCTTCCAGTGTTAAGTAGACTTATTAAAAAGTGGTCATGTTAATTTCTCTTTTATTTTTTTCAAATGTATCTTTAGCAACCTTTTTTTATTCTACTCTGGCTCTAGAATCCCAAGAGGATCAGTAGAAGCAGAAAACACTGCTGTGTGAGGACATGCTTTCTTTCTGTAAATTTAAGCTTGGAAGAAATAAAAAGAGCTCAGCTCTTCAAAGGTGTGGGTCAGTTCTAAATATCTGACCTTGATTAAATATTGGGCCTATTAAAAGTCTTTATGGAAACTCTGTTAAGAATTCTTCTAAGAGTCAGATTGATAGAGAAAGGGCCAAAAAAATTGTACACAACTGTTTATGGAACATCAGACAAATATGTACATCTTTATTTTTGAAGATGAAGTATACACACGGATGTGTATGTTGATAGCATGGTGGTTTAAAAAAATGCTTAGCAATACAATAGGAAAACATAGATGGTATCATATAAAATCATTTATGTATTTCAGAATGAAATACTGTGTTAAAATATTTGAGATAGTAAAACAGTATAATACATAAGATAAAAATGTGGCAAATAAATTTTATGACTGATTACTATGTATCAAAAAACAGATTTAACTGAACACAAAGAGAAATGAAAGGAAATCTCATATCCAGGCAAAGAGTTAAATGCTGAACCATAAACAGTACAGAAAACATTGGCACTATAGGTCACATTGAAAGTGAAAGTTTGAGAACTTGGGTTGCAAAGAAAATGGGTAACACACAAGAGGAAAAATTATCTTCGCAAGGAAATGGGAAATATACACCACATTAACAAAGTCAGTGTTTCCAGGAGAAGTAAAACAAAAATGAGTAAGACCATGCAAGTAAGTGGGGAGCTGTTGGTCAAAGTACACACACTTTTAGTTACAAATGGCAGAAAAGCTGTGGATTTCCAAAATAAGGGAAGCTGCTCAGCATTAGATGAAATTAGATGGAAGAATCCAATCTTGAATAAAATAAAACTCTCTTGACCTAAAACAGCTCTACTGTCCATTGTCCATCTCTGAAAAAGGATCTCTAAGTACAGGGGGAAAAAAGGAGAATACTGGCTACACTTCAAAGCTATTGTCTTATTCTCTTCTCTTCCAAAGGGCACTAAAGGTCACTGGCAAAATCTACCCAAGGCTTCAAAATGTGGCAATTTCTATAGTAGTTATAATGTTGCAGATCATATGCAGAGAAAGACAATCTTTGAATACTGTTTAAGAATTAATCATAATATTGTTATCAAAACCTGATAAACAAAATAGAAAATTTTGTTTATCCCAAAGAGCATTCAATAAAATTTAGCCAAGTGTATTTACATAATATTATACACTCTACTTTGTCTAAATATGATTCTTAGCAACCAAAGAAGATAATTTGATAGAGAAAAGTCATTAGTGAATCTCTCTGTATTAAATCATAGAAGAAGAACAATGGCATAGCTTTTAAACACACTAGGTTTCATTTGAATGAATTAACATTTGATTTGTGGGTTTAAATACAGTATATACAGGCATAATATTGGTACTTTTCTTTACATGGTAGCTGGGCACACATAAATATACATGTGGTACATAAAGTCAGATAAATACTCTATGCCATGATTACAAAGCTTATTCCATTGATAAGGAAATAAATCAATCATAGATGTCTACTGTCACCTCCGTGAACACATTTTAGAAAAACAGTTAATAAGGTGAAAAGATTACAGCTAAAAGCTTTGAAAGCGGGGAAGCAAGTTAATTTCTAAGTGACAAATTTTGTTAAATAAACTGAAAAGTTGAGAAAATCAAGCTTTCCTATCACCCTTAGGAACAAATGTTATGTAGGAATGCATGTGCACAAAAGACAGATGTAAGTGCACTTAGAAAACAGAATGCTTGCAGTTAACACTTCTATTGCCCAAGTAAGTGCCACTGGCATACTTCACAGGCTTTAAGCCACTAAACCACTGAAGAATAAAATTTCCTTGACATACGATAAAGTCTGTATTTACTAGGGTCAAACGCAAACGTCCGTTTTGATGTTTTAGGTGTTTCTGTTCTATTTTGTTCTCATAGAACCTGATACTTTGCTTTTATAAGAGAGAAAAATCAGAGACAGATATATCTGAAAAAAATAAGAATAGATTTTTTTCTCTGCTTTATGAGATACTATAGTAGTTTATAAAGTCCTAACAATTGAGCTATTGTTTCTTTTTACATGTAAAGAGAAAAAATATACGATGCTCAAATGAATTTATGAAAAGCCTCATAGATGGCAATCTTGTATGCTTGTGTTTATATTGCAGGCACAGTGATTGTTCAGAGTAGAAGATGATGAATGATTAGCAATGAAGGGAGGTAACGTCAGGTAGTGTATGTCAGATAAGTAAAGGAGAATCAGCCTTCTCTCAGTTGTACTCAACTTAGTTTTTTTTTCCCAAAACAGAAGAATTAGAGCAAGTACATGGAAAGCATGTCTGCTGTGTCTCTCCATGCTGGAGAATGGGAATGCTGAACACCGATGGAACCATTTTACAGCAGTGTGGAGATAAAACAATGGAGAAAGTAGAGTAGACGCCTAGAAGCTTTGATCAAGCCATTCAATTTGATCCTAAGAATTCAAATTTCTGTAGTATTCTATTGAATTTGTTTTGATTACAAGAAATTTTATTATCTTTCATGTTTTTGTTAGGCGTAATCAGAAAATATTGCATTAGTTTTTCAACAGAATGACTAAACATGGCTAACACAAGAATACTTTTGTCCAAAAATCCATATTAAAAATTAAAAAGGAAAACAATAAAATATGTTAATAACTAAACAAGCATTTGAATTTCTAGTGTAGGTTTCCATTTTTATTTTAAAGAGAGTAAGGATTATATGTTCTTTTAGTCATTTATTTTCAATCATCTCTGTTCAGTTTTCTACCTTTGCATTAGCAGAGCACCTGTCAATTAGCTGCCAGGTGAATTAAGTTTATATATTCAAAGTGAAGGAGACCACGCATCCCATGTAATAATATGATACCTGCACATTAAATGCCAGTACAATCAGTAGTGCTTGGTGTCATATTTATTTTCAAATCAATCCTTGTCATCCTAATGTATATTCTGCATTTACATGACACTTGTACATTCTGCATTCACATAGTACATGTACATTCTGTATTTACAAATAGTACATGCACATTCTGCATTTATATGTAGTATGCACATATTTTGCATTTAGATATAGTATGTGCACATTTTGCATTTACATAGTACACATACATTCTACATTTATATATAATGTATTTACAGTCTTCATTTATATATAGTAAACGAACATTCTGCATTTACATAGTACACATACATTCTGCATTTATGTGTAGTGCATTTGCAGCCTCTCATTTATATATAGTACACATACATTGTGTTTTCCACATTAAGTGTCTCAGTCCTGCTCTTTCGATCCTCCTTTCTTCAAATGTCAAATAAAAACTAGCTCTGGAAGGTATTCCACAATAATAGTCACATTCCTTGTGCTTATTTGCTCTCAAATTGCTCCTTTTCATTGTGGTTTCTCTTCAAGGCATCATTTAGGACCTGTCTTCCAGTATTTGAAGATAATCAGAATCAATTGAATTACAGAAAAATCACTAACTCTTACATTAAATTGTCAATATTTGTCAAGAATGCAGCCCTATTGATTCTTTATGTGTGTGTGCTCATGACTTGCACATTTTCTGTTTCTACATTTCCTCAGATATCTGTCACAGGTGGCATTTGTCTAAGGCTCAGAAATAGCTTGAATCCAGGAAAGAAGAATGGAAAACCACATTGGATTTTGTAAGATAGTTAAGGTAGTTCATCTCATCATTTTGGGATACTTAACCTCCTTCTCTACTTGCATTCTCTGCCATCTTCTCGACTTTATATTCAAATGCTTCTAAATGCTCCTTAATTGAAGATTTCAGTAGTTTTCCTTCTAGTGCTTTGTATAGGACTGGATTTGTGGATAGATATTGTTTAAATCTGGTTTTGTCTGAGAATATTTTGTGTTCTCCATCTATGGTGATTGAAAATTTTGCTGGGCATGTACTCATTCATAAGTGGATACTAGATGTAAAGCAAAGGATAACCAGACTGCAACCCACAGCTCCAGAGAAGCTAGATAACAAGGAGGACCCTAAGAGGTAAACATAGATTGCCCTGGAAAGGGGAAGTAGATGAGATCTCCTGTGAAAAATGGGGGTGAGGGGACAATAGAGGCTAGGGAATGGGGGATGAAACATAAGGGAACTGGATGGCCAAGCTGGAACAGGGACAGAGTGGGAGAGCAATAAAAGAGGTATCTTGATAGAGGGAGACATCATGGGGATGGGGAGACACCTGTTGCTAGGGAAGTTCCCAGGAATCCACAAGGATGACCCCAGCTTAGACTACGAGAAATAGTGGAGAGGATGCCTGAACTGGCCTACCCTGGTAATCAGATTGGTGAATACCCTAACTGTCATCCTAGAGCCTTCATCCAGTAACTGATGGAAGCAGATGTAGAGATCACAGCCAAGCACCAGGCCAAGCTCCGGAAGTCCAGTCGAAGAGAGAGAAGAGGAATTCTATGAGCAAGGGCATCAAGATTATCATGGGGAAACTTACAGATACAACGGAACCAAGCTAATGGGAACTCATGAACTTTAGACCAACAGCTGTGGAGTCTGCATGGTACTAGACTAGGCCATCTGCATAAGTGATAGAGTTGTGTAACTTGGTCTGTTTAAGGGGCCCTAGCAGTGGGAATAGGATCTATCCCTGGTGCATGAACTGGCTTTTTGGAGCCCATTAGCTATGTTGGGACACCTTGAGCAGCCTTGATGCAGGGGGAGGGGCTTGGACCTGCCTCAACTGAATATACCAGGCTTTGTTGACTACTTATGGGAGGCCTTACCTTTTCGGAGGAGGGGATGGGGGTAGGTTGGAGAGGTAGGCTTGGGTAGGGTGGGAGGAGGGCTGAGAGGGGTATCTGTGGTTGATATGTAAAATGAATAAAAAAATTCTTAATTAAAAGATTTCAGGAGACCGTTTTGTTTCATGAAACTTGCCACATCACCAGCTAAAACAGTTTTTTTTTCCCTTTGTGAGTATAGTGTATGTGTGTATGTGTGAGGGGAGAATGCATGTGTGTGTGTGGCAGGGGGGTTGTGTGAGGAATCTGTGTGCATGTGGAATCCAGGTGTCAACATTACTACACCCCACCTTAAGTTTTTGAGAAGGGTTCTTTCATTGAACGTAGCTTACTTTTTCAGCTAGACTGACTGTGCATTGAGCCCCTATGATCTTTTGGTCTCTGCCTCCTCTCCCTCCTCCATGTAGGCTGGAGTCACAGGATCATACTTCCACGTTCAGCTTTTACATGGGCACTTCAGACCCAAATTCCAATTCTTATTCTTACACAGTAAGCACTTTACTCTCTGAGTCATATGTCCAACCTGTTGGATTTTATACCATATAGAAGCTAGAGAATTACTATACAAGTTAGGAACCAGGAAAAAGGTTAAGAACACATAACACAAATGAGATAAACCGAGATGACGCCAACCAAGACCCCGACAACCACTGGCTATGCCTCACTAGCTTGTGTTACTTCCTCAAAGCCTATTTGAAAATTCTTTTCCAGCCAAATTAAGGAGATGACATGGTTGATTTGACTTAGCTGGACATGGCACATCCATTTCCAACATTGTTTTTTTCAATGAATTATATGAGGCAGCATTTCAAAGGCCAAGTGAGGGAGCTCCAACAGAATCATGGTAAGCATTTGAGGTTCTTATGGGAGAGAATATTTGCATCTCCCGCTTCGGCCACTACATTATCGTCAAATTATCAATAAATATTTTCTAGTGGGATAACTACAGAAGCTAAAGCCATTCCCAGATGCTAGTGAAATTTGAGTGGGGTGTGTGTGTGTGTGTGTGTGTGTGTATAAGAAAACTTTCTGCCTCTAATCTGAGGGATTGATTCTTTTAAAACAATTTATATGACTTTATTAGTCATTCATTTCCTTCTAACATTTAAGGAATAAATGAAATTTGGCAATACCTCCTCCAACTCCCCCTCTCAGTTTCCTATGGTCTTATCTCATTTGCTTGACAATGACTTTTAGTGTTGGGTAGGTAGGAGGAAGGTCTGTCTGACTGGGTCCAAGAGGAGGCAACTCCTAAAGCTAAGAATAGACTCAAGTAAGGAGAGATTCAACACTTCCAGTATAGTATACCGCATCCATGTCATGTTAGAGATGATCAAAACAAAAACACCCTGTCCAAAAAAAAAAAAAAATGCTATTGATGCCTGTTGACACTTTGACACTAGGAGTAGTGGCCAAGGAGGATTAGAATTCATTTGTGTTTTTATTTTTTTCCAGAAAGCAATATTAATCCTTTGGAAGGGAACTTCATGGTGGCAAGAAAGTAAAGATGAAAAGATAGGATAATAGATATGCTTTATGTTGATTTCCATATAAAATATATTTAAAGTGAAATTACACTGCATCATTCCTAATTACTACTTTGCAACTGTTCATTGCATCTAACTGTAATTGGTTGAGGCTGAAAACAAGAGGGGTCTCTTCTATAATTGAAAATCCATAAACAAATGTCATCATGGCTTCGTGGAGGTTTGATTGCTAATGCATGTAGAAATGCCCTGTTTTATAAGTGACGGTAAATACATTGTAAGATAGCATCACCAGTTCCTGGAGATACTTCAGAAGTGATGATATCCTCTAGCACAGAAGAGGCAAGGAGGATTTCTTTCCACACTTGTGATTTTAGCTGACCACTGATTGCCTCAGAAGCAGAGTGACTAGGGACAAACTAGAGATGGAAAGCTGTGCAAAGTGCAACCAATAAACAAACCCGAGCTGAAACATGTTCTGTAAACCATAGCTGCCACGCTGAATGAGTAATTATGCTATTGCAGAAATGATAAATAATGCTTTGCTATCTTCACTGGGAAAATGAAGTGTGTGCTGCCCCTCAAATTGCTAAAGGTGAAACCTGCTTCCTGGGGCCCATCTGTCAGAAGGGACATGATCTGACAAGATAATTTTTCTTAAAGTGTTGCTTGCTTGGGTCTATGGGATAAAAACAGGCAGTTTATAAAATTTATCCATACTTCCTGTGATTCAGTAGAGGAAAATTAAATCCTAATTAAAACTCTATGGAAGATGTGTTATAATATCATGTTTTTGAATGTAATTAATTATGATTGAGATTCTTAGCATCTTTAAATTGACAAAAATTGTATTTTATAGTTTATTTCAATGGAAGTTGAAATATAAAATATCAAAAAAAGATAGTGTACCAAATTATTATATTTGTGTATTTCATCAGCTGAAGGGTCTTTAAAGTTCTCAGTAAGCAGAAGTTTCCAATCACCTTTTTTTTTTATCCACCGACCTTCTTTCCACACACAACCCATCTAAGTTAGACCACTTTAGTCTAACACCACAGCAACTAGCCATTCCTTCCAGACACACCCAGGAGTCTAGACTCAATGGATATAAGACTTTAGTAAAGATCTTCTGAGCAGATTCGAGGGGCCAGTCCCTAACACAGCAGATGGCCAATGAGCATGATCAGACCTCTAGGACCATTCTCTCTTCCTCCGTACATCGCCTATGTAGATAGTGCTCATTTTAAACCAAATTTTAGAGAGTTGTTTATCATTTGTGTGTGTGTGTGTGTGTGTGTGTGTGTGTGTGTGTGTGTGTGTGTAGTGTGTGGGAGTGTTTATGGTGGGTGGGGTGGGGGAATGGGTTGTGTGTATGTGGGTGGGTGGTGTGTGTGTGTGTCCAGTGAGTGGGTTACAGAAAGTCTAGCATGAAATTACACAAATTTAGGTTTACTTGTTCTTTTCCACTGAACTCAGTGATGGTTCTAATTTTTATTGCTGATATAGGAGATAGGTTACTTTGTTTCTTGCACTGAATTTGAGTTTGCACTATACATTAAATACTGTGACTTTTAATTATAGCTATTTCTTAAAACAACTTCATTATGCATCAATTTTCTTGTCAACTAAAGTATTATCTAATCAAAGGAAATTTCCCAATGATGTTTCATAACGGCTTTACAAATGTTGGATAAACATTTGTATCCTAACTAACATAAATTCTAAGGCACTATGCACTCTTTTCTCTAGAAATGAAAATATATTATCAAAGGTAATAAAAATAGAAAACCTGATGTGAATGGGGAACAATTTCAATGCCTGGTATTAGTAAACTTGTATTTGAGAATATCCTGGATTACATGAACCTATCCATCTAAATTCTCACTGGACAGCGCTCTATTGTCAAGAATCACACTGACGTCTGATCTCAGAAGTAGATGCTTAATATCAGAAGGTTAATTTCTGGACATAATATTGTAGTAATAAAAACTGAAGCTCAGGATTAGATACAAATGCAGAGTTTTTAATGATGGGGATTATAAGTCTATATTTATGTTAAATATAAGTACACCTCTGTTGGAAGACAATTCTCTGTATATAATTGGCATTTCTGCAAGTATCTTCCGGAACAATGAACTTAGCTTTTGTCATAAAATATGTGGACACCTTAAACTTAGCATCTCTTTGCTCCTATTCAATCTGTTGTATCTGCATGTGGCACCTGCCCCCCCTCAGATCGACTTGTATGAATTGGAATTTGAACAGTTCATACATAAGTGCTGTTGCTCTGAGTCCTGCTACAGTGAGATGATTGTGATGTTTTTTCATCATCTAGAAAAGAAAAACCAAACAACAAACCTTGCACTCCAAAGTATTCTAGACATATGTCATGCTGGAAATCATGTGAGTAGACAGAGCAGAAGTAAAAGTTGTGGAAGGTATCTGTTAAAGGGTTGAGTATTTGTTAGAACCAATGACCTTTCTCACCTGATTTAAATTTTTGTTATAGGCATTAAACTTCCTGAGGCAAATGACTAAAATTAATTGCATTGGTGAGAAAAACTGCAGTAGTATCCCCAGATGTGCGGTTTCATTTTTCATGGTTCCAGTTACATGGTTATCTGTGATGGAACACTCTATTGTACTTTCCACAGTTTTTAGAATTAAGTATGGTATTTGAATTTAAATGAATTAATTGACTTTGATTATTTGAAACTACTGAGTACATGATAGCTGTGCCAAGAATTTGTTAAACTGAAAATAACCAGTGAATTATATTACTAAGTTAATCACAAAACAAATATTTACATTTTAAGATATATCCTATTTCAAATAATATATGCCTTTTAGTGCAGGTAAATATGAAGCCTTTAACAACTAAAATGAAGTTATTGAGGATATGAAGGAATTCAGATCACACACAAATGAAATACACTAGTTTAAAAATAAATAAACAGCATACTGCTAGTGATTAGCATGTGAAAAGTAAATGTGATCCACGGTTACCACTTCATTATCTCTTTGCACAAATGACAGTGTGCTTCTTGATATGTAAAGGGTGAGTCAGAACAAATGACAATGAGTCCACTGGGCACTTTATTTATTTTTCTAAGTGAAGAGTGAGTTAGTTTTAGGGAATTAACATTTTAAGGAATTTTATTTATATTTCCTTTTTATAAAGTCATATTTATGATTTAATAAAATATTTTTCTTTTTTTAAAAATAGATTTATTTCATACAATATATTCTGATCACATTTTTCCTTCCCCTACCCCTCCCAGTTCCTGCCCACTTCCCTTCTCATGTGGAACCACTTCCTTTCTGTCTGTCCTTAGAAAAGAATCAGGCAGCAAAGGCATAATCATAAAATAAAACAAAGCAAAGACAAACACATCAGAATATAACAAAATAACCAAACAAGAAAAAGAGCCAAAAAAAAATTAAAAAAAAAAGCACAAGAAACACATATAGAAGCAAAGGTACACATGTCACCTACTCAGGAATTCCATTAAAGGTCCCAAACCAGAAGCCACAGTATATGTGTAAAGGAGCCGCATGGTAGGAAAAAAGTGAATAAGTAAATAAACCTTTCTGAGTTAACATTATGAGACAATGAGCCTGAAAGATACTGGTGATGTGGTTTGTGAAGGCCCCCTACTGCTGGGCCTGGGGCCCGCCCTTGATGGGTTTCTTAGCCCAGTTGAGTCTCCCTTGGAGAAGACTAGTTTTCATTTGTAAGTCGCTGTTGTATTTGAGATAGCTTTGGGATGTTGGTATAGGGGTGTATGTCTATTTCTCCTTTCAGCTCTAGGACCCCATCTGGTGGAGACCCATTCAAGCTCTGCTGTGTCTAGAAGACCTTAGTCCTTGGTGTCCTCCATCCTCTGTCTCTTACAATTTTTCTATCTCCTCTTCCTCAGAGTTCTCTCAGCCCTGAGGGGAGGCATTTGATGGGGACATCCCATTCAGAGCTGAGTGTTCCAAGGTCTCTCGTTCTTTGTATATTATCTGGATCTGGGTCTCTGTATTTGTTCCCTCTGCTTCAGGAGGAAGCTTCTCTGATGATGGCTGAGCAAGGCATGGATTTGTGAATATAGCAAATGTCATTAGGAGTCTTTTTTCTGCATTCCTTTAGCAGAACAATAGTATTCGGATTTCCCCTAGGCCCTTGGCCCGTCTAGTCTCAGGTTCTTGGCTACCTAAGTAGCATTGTGTATGGGTTCTATCTCGTGTAGTGGACCGTAGGTCAAACCAGGTATTGGTTGGTTATTCCCCTAAGCTTTGTTTCTCCATTGCACTAGTGCATCTTGCAGACAGGTCATCATTGTGGACTGAAGGATTTGAGGCTGGGTTGGTGTTTGCCTTTCTCCCTTAGTGGCATGCAGAGTGACTTCTAGTACCATGAATACTAGTTCATAGGGGTGAAGGCTCAAGGTAGGCACATCTGATTTCTCTATGTTTAATGAGCTGTGTGTGTATTGTCTTCAAGAATATGGCCTTACCATAAGTTTGGGAAGACCCACTAACAACCTTGGCAACAGCTTGGGTTATTTGGTGGTATCCATGGAACCCCTTTGGCCAACATGTTAATTAGATATAAACCATTCTTGGTACCAGAAGTTTCATTGGTGACAAGAGATATTCAGCCAGGGCTCTGTCTTCCTGTTATTTCACAATTTCATTTAAATCACCTTCATATATGTACATATCATAGGAATATTCTACTATATTAGGTTCCTGTACTACCACTCTTTTAGCTGTCTTTCCCCAATTCTCCCACTCATCTGCCCCCACCCCCACTTGATCTTCCCATTCCTGTACTCCACATCATCCATCTATAGCTATTTATATTATTTCCCCTTCATAAGAAGATTCATCTCTCCCTGCTGGTATCTTATTTTCTACCTAACCTCTGTGGTTATACAGATTGCAGCCTGTTTACCAATGACTTAACAACTAACATGTACATATAAGCAAATAGAAAATATAAGCCATATTTGTCTTTCTGGGTCTCAGTTATTTCACTTAGGATTTTTTTAAATTCCCTCCAATTACTTAAGAATTTCATTTTTTTGAATGGTTGAGTAATATTCAATTGTATAAATGTACCATGTTTTCTTTATCAATTCATCTACTAATGTTCATCTAGGTTTTTTCCAGCTTCTGGGTATTATGAATAGACCAGCAATGAACACAATTGAGCAAGTGTCTCTGTAGTATGATGAAGCATCCTTTGGTTATGTGTTTAAGAGTGGTATAGCTGGGTCTTTAGGTAGATTGGTTCTGGTCTTTCTGATTAATTGCCACATTGATTTCTATAGTGACTCTACAAGTTTGCATTCCCACCAGCAAAGGATGAGTGTCTTCCTTACTTCACATCCTTACCAGTATAAGCTGCCATTTGTTTTATTGCTCAGGGCAATTCTGACTGGCATAAAATGAAATCTCAAAGTAGTTTTGATTTGCATTTCCCTGATGACTAAAGAGTTGAACATTTTTTAAGTGCTTTTCAGCCATTTGAGTTTCCTCTTTTGAGAATTCTGTTTCTATCCATACTCAATTCTTAAATTGAGTTATTTGTTTTCTGAATGCCCAGTTTAATCAAGTACTTTTTAATGTATATATGACTAAATTGATTTTTGGATACTTGAAATGTGAGCCAATATAGACAGAAGGTTAAACTTAACAAATTTTTTGATTGTTTATTTTTTAAATGTGTATGAGTGTTTCTGTGCATGTATGTAAATATACCATGTGCACAGAGTGCCCTGAGTGACCTGGGAGAGTGTTGGATTCATTAGGGCTAGTCATAGATGCTTGTAAACTGAAGTAAACAGAAACAGAGTCCTCTACAAAAGGAGCCAGTGCTCTTAACTAATGCTCCATAACACCAGTAATAGATGCTATAAATCATGTCACTGAAATTTCAGTAAAAACTAATATTTTGTGAAGACATATTTATTGCCTAATATTATCCATCTTTTTTTTCCATATAGCTTTCTTGAGTTGTACAGGCCTGGTGTCAATATCATCATAAAACACATGAATATTAAACTCCATTTAGCTAAGTGCTTTGTTCATATGTTTAAAAAAAAGATTCCCTGATTACCTATTGTAGAGTTATTTAATTTGTTGGTACCATCTATATTAATCTTTAAAAATCACCAAACACAAGCTGGTTATGGTAGTTCAAGCTTTTAGTTCCAGCAAGTATGACATAATTGTAGGTGGTATCTGAAGTTAGAGGCCATCCTGATCTACATGAGCTCTGTTCCCAAAAACACAAATAAGAAAAATTGGTAAAACGAACCATAAACTATATCTTGTGAAAGCAAAGGGGAAAATTCAAGAAAGAAGAATTTGAATATTCTGGGTTTTATCATTGGTTTTTACCATTTCAAGTGAGCACTGTGGTCCTTGTTCCTGCCATTGGTACTTGGAGGCATTAAATGTTTGATGCTTAGTGTTCTAAGGTCTCCAAGATCATAAATTAGGCCTTTCGTGGCTTGGGTTTAAAGTTACATAAATATTTGCTATCACTTCCTACTTTCCTCATGGCAGTCTGTCTTTATATTATCTATGGCCATCACTGGAGGGAAAGAGCAGTACATCAACTTGGCCTGAAGAAGCATAACAATAAAAGAAGACAGTCATTTATGGAAAAAAATATTTTCCTTAGTTCTTGCAGTTCTTTGTCTAAAATTGAAGCCCCATAAAATTTTCCCTTTTCAGAGCAGGAAAAATGGCTTCCCCAAGGAAGAGCTCTCAAATTGATTATCCAATGCAAAATGTTAGCCCTGAAATTGTATATATATATATACATATATATATTGTATATACATACAAATAACCTTATATGGCCTGAGAAGGTTATATTTATATAATTTAGGAATACATATGTGTGTGTAACAGCAATTTAAAAATAGAGTCCATGAACTTGAGAGAGAGTAAGAGATGCATATGTGAAGTATTGCAGGAAGGAAGGGCAGGGGAAATGATGTCATTATACTTAGTTTAGAGTTTAAAATACAGTTTAAAAATTGTTTTAAGACATTTGAAAATTTTATCTTAAATACACATGTTACTTGGTATGCTGGATAGTTTTATGTCATCATGACACAAACTAGTGTTATCTAAAAGAAGGCAACCTCAATTGAGAACATGCCTCCATAAGATTAAGCTATAAGGCATTTTCTTAATTAGTGATTGATAGGGAAGGTCCTAGTCCATTGTAGGCAATGCCATCCCTGAGCTGGTTGTCCTGGGTTCTATAAGAAGGGAGGCTGAGCAAGCCATGGGAGCAATTCAGTAAACAGCACTCCTCCATGGCCTGTGTATCATCAGCTCCTGTTTCCAGGTTCATGCCTTGTTTGAGTTCTGCCTTGACTTCCATGGTGAGCAGCCATATAGACATGTAGGATAAATAAACTCTTGCCTCTCCGACTTGCTCTGTGATCATGGTGTTTCATTGTAGCATCAGAACCCTAACTAGGACACTGTAGATGAATTTCTAAGTGGTCTTATTAAATCAAAAACATGGAGCCAGATATAGGGATGCATGCCTGAGAGATCAGGGAAATAGGGAAAGCCACAGTAACCTCACCTCACCAACTCTGCAGCTTCCAAAAATATAAGATTCTTCCTGTCTACCCATGCCTATATGCCTTACTGGTCTGCCATCTGATTTGCTCTCTCTGTCCAACTACATCACTTCCTCTTCCTTCCCAGCTCTATCACTTCCTGTCTGTCTGTACACACCTCCAGACCTCCATGGTTAACTAGTGTTGGAATTTAAGATGTGTGCCACCATACCTGTTTCTGTTCCCAGTGTGACCTTGAACTCACATAGATCCAGACAGATCCTTGCCTTCCAAGTGATAGGATTAAAGGTATGTTCTAACATTTCATGACTTTTGTGTTTACTTATAATGGCTGACTTTTTCCTCTGATCTCCAGGCAAGCTTTATTTATTAAAGTACAAGTAAAATATCACCACATTTCAACACAAATAAAATATCACCACAGGACACTTGGTAAGAATCAGGAAAGAACAAAACTAAAGCTTAAAAGAGTAGAGCTATTGTTCTTAGTTTTGACGTATAACATATATTTGACAAGTTTAATTAATTTCACAAGGTAAGAGTGCCCTTAAGATCTCCAGAGACATCTTAAATGTTACCTACCCACTGTTCAGCTATAGCCAATACAGATAAATATATAAATAGTAATATATCTTTAATTTAAATGCATATATGTATATAATTCCTGTAGGTGGGGTGGAAATTTTATAAATCCTAGAAAAAGGTAGTGATTATAGTCATTGCTACTAACAACCACTGTACTTCACAGAACTCTATGAAAACATATACACAGCAAAAATTCATATTGTCATTATTACCAAGGCAAAGGAAAAGATAAATGTCTTCTGGAAAGAGTAAGAGAATGATGAGCTGTGGGATTGTAGTAAGAATTCAGCTGAACATGGTAAAGATGTACCTGAAAGAATCAAGGAATTCTTCCAGAGGATTAAGCTAAATCTCAGGGAGTATTTGGTGTTTTTTGGCTTTTAATATATCAGCTGTTTTCTGCTATGAATTTCATGTGTGCTCATAACTTCCCCCAAGAACTTTCAACATTTTTTACCTGAAATACGCCTCAAGCATCCTAGGCCAAAACAGCAGTCTCCCGAATTAAGGTAAACACCCTTCGGGAGACACCACCTATGAGACACTATGTTAGGTGCATAGCTTTGTTTCTTGTGCAAATGAAGCCCTTTCCCTCACAGTCTGAATGACATTCCAGAGCAATTGACTCAGAACAAAAGGGTTTTTTGCATACCAGGTATAGTACAGCTATGAGTCAGGTTTCCAAACTCCCAGCAGAGTTAACCAGCCCTGTCAGTATAAGGCAACATAGAAACAGAGAGGCAGTTCTGTTTTAGTGACTTGTAGACTCTTTTACCTAACTACCTCTAAGATTGTAGTTTGAGCACGTTTATGATAGACTCGTAACATTTCACCTAACCACTTGTAAGACTATATTTTGAACACATAAATTCCCTTTTTGACTTTCTGGACTTATCTTGACCCTACCTCTTTCATTCACTTCCCTGTTGGGTTGCAAATGAAGCTGACTCACTGCTCTTGTGGGGACCTTGGAAGCCTTGCATTGGATTGTGAGAGTTAATGCTTGTAGGGGTAAACTGCTTCCAGGACAGGAAGCGAAAGGAACCAAGATGGAAAGAAATGAAGATGAAGATGAGGATGAGGCAAAAAGAGCTTAGTTAGATAGGCCAGGAGAAAAGGGGACAGAGAGGAGCTAAGTATGAGTACAGAATTGAAGCTGTGTAGATAGAATTTAATCTCAGAGGAATAAATTGGATGGATGAAAGAGCTCAGTGTACTTAGATTCCCTCAGATTATTCTCATCATTAGTAGTGTCTCTTCTGGGACCCTGGGAAGGAAGCTAAAGAGGCTGGACCTCAATAATTTCTGAAAGAGTGAGAGATTGTGTGTATGTGAGAGAGAGACAGAGACAGGGAGAGTCACACACAGAGAGACAGAGAGGGAGAGAGGGGAATGAATATCTCAAGTAAAACATTTGAGACTTTCTTGTGGTGTGAAATGTAGTGACATTTCAGAGCCTAAATTTAGATTATTTAGTTACAATTGGAACTGGGTCTTTCTCTGTGCAAAAAGACAAAAGCAAGTATGAGAAAAAGCATCCTCTAGGTACCAAAGCTAGATGATGCTTGAACCCATTTTATTAAACATTTGCAGCAATTTTATAGCATTCTTGTGTTTCTGTGCTTTGCTTGAGTGTGTTATCTGATTTGTCTAAATATTCAATAACTTTTGAAATAAGAGCATCTCTGGTATTACATACCAAAGAATATAGATTGCATATTCATGCACACATATTCATGCATTATATCACTTCTATTTTCATTATATTTCCTAATATTTTACCTATTTTCTTCTTTTATTTGCTTTGAGACAGTTAGTCTCTGAATATAACCTCATGTATGCCATTTTAGCACTGCTATGTTATGTATTTTGATGTTAAGACATTTAACACACAAGTTACAACACTTTCCTGTGACCTAGATTCACCATCTTCTGCCTCATTTCTCCAAACGAGCACACTGCAGGGCTGAGCATCTGAGTGATAACATACAATCTCCTCTATGTAAGGCATTTAGCATTATCAACAAAGTCATCAATCTCGACTTTCAGAAGTTTAAAACTGTGCTCCCTGAAATATATTAGAGGAAAACTGGCTTGTCAATGTTATATAAAATCCCCCTTGATGTTTCACTCTAAACTAAACACGTAATGTATTATCAGCAGCTATAAATTATGGCACAGTCATTTTTATATTTCTAGTTTTGTCCTACATAATTTTTCTACACATCTAGAATTTTCTAGGCTTCATTATATGCCTTTAGAATATACAGTAGTATAGTTTGTCCAAGGAAACAACAAATAATATTTTATCTGAGGGATTAAAATGACCTGTGGAGATCCCTACTTCTAACTTTTCCACCACCACTGCTCTAGATCACCCTATTTTACACAGGTCAAAAACAAATTTTTAGTTTTATAATTTTTATCATCTAGTGTGCATGTGTTATTGCAAGAGAAGTTTGCCCAAAAAAGTTTGGGAGAGGTTTAATACTCCATGAATTGTGCTTCTTCTTGCGGTATTAAAGGGAAAAATTACTGATATTTTTAAGACTGTAAAAAGGTGTGTGTGTGTGTGTGTGTGTGTGTGTGTGTGTGTGTGTGTGTATTTGTGCTGTTCTTACCACCATCAATGGAAATTATTTTTCTGAACAATAATTTTAGCATCTAAGACTCTATACTTCAATATTGCTGCCTAGATACATTTGCATTAAAAGCAGGGAATACTTAATGTGTTGAAGTCAACAAAAGGTCAACCTTACTAGTAATCAGAGTGAAACAGGATTACGCAGGGTAAGCTCTTTCTGTGGTCAATATAAATTCATCTTTTCATGGTACGTGTGCTAACTGAGTATCTGTGGAGATGGAGCATAGTGGCAGTTCCTACTTGTTACCTCATCATCCACACAGTGCTAGAAAAGCAGACTTCTCTTTTTGTAGTTTGGGTAATCAATACATTTGGTTTTATATCTGTTACCATTCTAGCATCATTTCATTTATAATGCTCCTATCATCTATAAAATTTACCATGATACTATGCCTCAAATTGTCAGGACAAAAATGGGAGCATGCTCTGGTGAGCCTTGGACTTAGGATGGAAGAGTTTACTTTTGCCTACTTTGATGGTGAGCTGTGTGATGCTTGGAAAGCCACATTAATTATCTGAGTGTTTCTTTCAACTTGAGATGAAGGTAATCATATGCATAAGACTATTTGACAGGTTTGCTTACATGATCTTTTAAAGGAGTAATTTTTGTTATTGCCTTATCAGGTTGTTTCCCACGTTAAAGAAATATCTGATAAACTTGTGAAACAGTAAGTTGATCAGACCAACAGATACTACAATCATTTATTGCCTTTTATAAGTGGTTGGAATCAGGTTGCCTTATCTACGGGCCTTGTGTTCTCTTTCCCTCTCCAACACAGTGGCTTTAGGAAAAAAAAAAAGGATAAAGAAGGAAGAAGAAGAAGGCAAAGAGGAGAAGTCAACAACAAACAGTGACACCAAAGGGGAGATGATTTCTTTTCTTTTTTTATGTTTTATTTATTTTTATTTTATTTTACAATATAATTTAATTCTACCTATTAACTGCGGATTCCCTTTTTCTCACCCTTCCCGACCCCCTCCCCTTCCTCCCAGCCCACCCCCCCATTCCCATCTCCTCCAGGACAAATACTCCCCCGAGGACTGAGATCAACCTGGTAGACTCAGTCCAAGCAGGTCCAGTCCCCTCCTCCCAGGCTGAGCCAAGCGTCCCTGCATAAGCCTCAGGTTTCAAATAGCCAACTCGTGCACTGAGCACAGGACCTGGTCCAACTCTCTGGATGCCTCCCAAACAGATCAAGCCAATCAACTGTCTCACCTATTCAGAGGGCCTGATCCAGTTGGGGGCCCCTCAGGCATTGGTTCATAGTTCATGTGTTTCCATTCATTTGGTTATTTGTCCCTGTGCTTTATCCAACTTGGTCTCAACAATTCTCGCTCATGTAGACCCTCCTCTTTCTCGCCAATTCGACTCCCAGAGCTCCACCTGGGCCAGTTCCTTCAGTCATTGGATGGGGTTCCTAGCATGACAATTAGGGTGTTTGGCCATCCTATCACCAGAGTAGGTCAGTTCGGGCTGTCTATCGACCATTGCCAGCAGTCTATTGTGGGAGCTTCTTTGTGGATTTCTGTGGGCCTCTCTAGCACTTTGCTTCTTCCTATTCTCATGTGGTCTTCATTTACCATGAACATTCCTTGTGTTCCCTCTCTGTTCTTGATCCAGTTGGGATCTCCTGCTCCCCCAAGTTCTTTTTCCCTCACCCCTCGCCCCTCATTACCCCCACTCATGCCTAGACTGTTCATGTAGATCTCATCCATTTCTCCGTCATTGGGCGATCCCCAAGTCTTTCTTGGGGTCCTGTTTTCCAGGTAGCCTCCCTGGTGTTGTGAGTAGCAGTCCAGTCATCCTTGTTCCACATCTAGTATCCTCCTATGAGTGGGTACATACCATGTTTGTCTTTCTGAGTCTGGGTTACCTCACTCAGGATGATTTTTTCTAGATCCATTCATTTGCCTGCAAACCTCATGATGTCATTGTTTTTCTCTGCTGAGGAGTATTCCATTGTGTATATTAAAGAGACTTCCTGGTTGGCAGGGGCTCTGGTGGAGGAAGCAGTTCCCAAAGCAATCAGCTGGGCTGATAAAACAGGTGATGTGGAGAGAGAGATTTCAACGACTTGGCACACTAATGGTGTGGATAGGGCACCTCCAATGGACTGTTAGATCCTTCCCACTGCTCCACCAGCTGCTCTGGGAAATCCAATATCAACTGGATCCATCTCCTCAGCTTGCCACCTACATGGCTTTCCTAGGAAATCTGCCCTATGCTATGACGAAAGTCTCCATCAAGGGATCATTTAGAGGACTACATATCAGCTCTATGTGCTTACCACATGAACCTGTTTTGCTTATGTTGAGGTTAAAGATCTGGATTTCCATTTGTCAGTGCCCTGAGTTTCAGTGAAGAGACTGGATAGCAGGAGAAGTCAGGTGGCTGCTCATAAAGCACAAGGTAAATGTAAGGGTAATCATTCTTTTGACAGAAAAGAAATCTCAAATCACCAATATAGACAATCATAAGATTAGTCATTTTTCCTCAGATAACCTTGAAGGCTACCCCTCTAGAAAGGGTGATGACAGAATTGGAGACAAGTATCAATATCTTTATCATTCAGAATGGCATCTAGATGGATACCAAGATGACTATCAAGACAGCTCATGTTAGGATATGGATCACTACAGGAGAAGAGACAGGTCCTAACTATGACTGCGGCAGTGGGGTCTATTACAGACTATGACTTCAGGATAGACAGGGCCAGATGAGCATTTCACCCACAGAGGAGATGAGAACTGGTATGAAGACATAACACTCAGAATAATCATGGAGCTCCAGAGATGATTCTACTCTAGACATAATTACAAACTTAATGATAGAGGTCTCCTCCAAAGGCTCCACAATGATCTAAAACCTTGGCATACTCCTAAGGAAATTGGTTCTTCTGTGAGCTCCTCTCTCTCCGGTCAAGTGGTTTTGCTCTTTGGAGGGGAAAAGCCTTGTGACACAACTTCTAGATAAAGAGATGAAGAGGAACAGTGACTGGTACAGTAGCAGAAGTAGCAGCATTAACTGGCTGTGCCATAACTAGACTGGTAGCTGTAACGGTCAGGAAAAGTAAGTTCAGACTTGGATCTCATCTAGAAATGAAATGCCAGAAGGACAGGGAACAGTCTTTAGAAAATGCAATACTCAGTATAGATGAAGACTGCCACTCTCCATTTTCCAAGGCTCATAAATCTGATCCATTTCTAAAGGTAACTTCACCCCTACCCCCACCCCTGCCATCAAAGAACATTGTGTGGGTGATAAGATGCTCTACAAGTCCTACTGGGTCTTAGTTATCAAATAAATAGCAGGGCTTCCCTACAAACCTTGGGAAAGGCACGCCAGTTCATCCATCTGAGGAATGAGCAGGAGAGGCAGGGAACAATGACTGTTAGATGGAGCTGGACAGGAGAGATAACCAAAGGGAAAGACTGTAGATCTGCAACTAGACTAAACCTGGTGGGACTCCAGCTCTATGCTCAGTTCTGCCAGCAAGTGTGCTTTTCTCTCCATAGACATTGAGGTAAGAATGAGGGAGAAGTCTACAAGGGGTAGGTCTCTATAGGCAGAGCATTCCCCATCCCTCTCCACAACAAACAGTCAAGAGCAAATCAATACTTTATACATACAGACAAATTGAAACACCATCTCCTTACAAAAGAAAGAAAGGCTGGAATGATAGAATAAAGGTATAAGGACCTGGAAGGACTTTTCAGAAGGGTAGTGCTGTAAAAGTCTATCTCCATCCCATAGATTGCTGTAGAAATGGAAGAATAAAGAGGATGAGTGAACTGTATAGGGAGATAGTTCCAGAAGCCAACAGAGCATGAGCTCCATAGACCTCTAGCTTACCACTCAGCCACAGTCAGTTATTAGTAACCAGTTTAAATATTTGTAGGAACAAAAGGAAGGCTGCTCTGTCCCCCAGAAAAATCTCAGCATTATGCCAAGGGGTCTGCAATTACAATATTGAAAACTTCAAGGGCTTCCTAGTTTTCAAATGTTCTCTGGTAGAATTCAAATGTCTAATAGGAGAATTGTGTTTATTTTTAGCACATTGCTTTCCATTCATGCTACTCAGTCAAAGAGAGTTATGGGAGGGAGGAAACAATGTGTAACCATGGCTAAACATCCTAAGAAACCTTGTGTAAAATCACACTCATGAAACCCTTGAGATGCCTATCAATCCTTGGCCCCAGTCTTACTCATACTCACATTCCATCTTACATTTTAGACATACTTAGTGCTTCTCAAATATAGAGCATATTCTTCCATGTCTGTTGTTTTTATCCCATGCTGTGAATAACTACCTGTTAGATTATCTTTATCTTACCAATTGATAATAATTTTAGAATTTTAATTAAGTCTATAAAAGTTTTAATCAATATCTAAACTCTTTGTTAATGTTATATTCCTTTATGAAAATGACCCCTTTTCATGTCACTGCTTTGCATGTCAAATGATTTTTTTTGTAAGATGGGGCATTGACTGTACCATCTAGGAGTGCTGTAGGATGAATGCATACAAAATGCATAGAACATTTCTGGCAAGTGAATGTTATATATTCCATTATTTTTGTTATAGCACAGATCAACAACATAACAATATTTTCCATTAACCATGAGAAAAGGATGCTGTAAACATCATTCTGTCATCTATATTATATATGCCTGTCATAATGTATGGCAGAAGTCAGGTGATTCCATTCTGTCATTGATAATAAGGATGAATTCACTCAGAAGAGTGATAATGCTTCTTACCTACAAGGGTATCTTTAGAATTATTTGGAAGGCATAAAGCCACAATGATAGTGTGATACTCCATAGGAAGCTACATATGTTCCCCTTCCTTCGAGCATCACCATGAACCATACTAAGTGGGGCATGTATGATGGTGCTAGATTCAAGTTTCACAACTTTATAGTTTTTTTTGAAGAAGTCTTTCAGTGAATAGATTTTAAGAATCTCATTGGTTAATATTCTCTTATTTGCATCAAACTTGGGAGGGATATAATATGTAGAAAACTCTTACAGTGTAAGATCTGAATATTTTCCATGTATATCCAAATCTCCAAGAAGTTAACAATAAATTATTCTAATGGTAATGACTGAAGTTCAATATTTACAGGAAATTTGCACAAATGTAGATAATAGCACAATTCCTGATGTGCTTTGATTGCTTTGAAATGGCAGTTTTCAATAAATATTGAAATTAGGTGGTAATCACTAGCATTATGTATTATTTATCAGCATTCAGATTTCCATGAATAGCAACACCTTTTAACACATTAACCTCCCTTCAAAGAGCTCAGGGACAAAACCCAATTCCAAATGCACACACCTTTTTATACTTCATTATTTATTGTAGAAATGTATACACACTCTTGGGGTCATAAGGAGTTCATTACTACCCAGTCACATCTAAAATAGCTCTAAGCTAGAAATATTCTCCCAGGTAGCCCATGCAAATAAGCCTGTCATATAGTTGCATGGCTTATTCTTTGAAAGTTTTGTAAAACATAAGGTCTAAAGTATTTGTGCTCATACAGCACTGGATATTCTAGAAACAACCTTGAAACTCTAGAAATAATATAGGGAAAAAACAATACCTCCCTGTCTGTGGAAACACTTGCCTAGCTCTATAGCTAGGGAGAGAGGGGAGTGTTTTAAGAGAGAGCATATAGTGTCTTTAGTATCTTAATAACAGTCAGAATTTTCATTTCAACCTTTATGAGACAATTTGGTGGAATATATCCCATAACTAAAACATTGTCTTGCATTTTAAAATCCACCTGAAGATTGGTTAAAACCCTAACTGTCGTCATAGAGCCTTCATGCAGTAACTGATGGAAGCAGATGCAGAGATTCACAACCAAGCACCAAGCTGAGCTCCAGGAGTCCAGTTGAAGAGAGGGAAGAGGGACTATATGAGAAAGTGGGGGGGGGGCGTCAAGATCATGATGGGGAAATCTACAGAGACAACTGAACCAAGCTCATAGGAACTCACGAATTTTAGACCTACAGCTGTGGAACCTGCATGGGACCAGACTAGATCTTATGCATATGGGAGACAGCTGTGTAGCTGGGTCTGTTTGTGGGGCCCCTGGCAATGTGATCAGGATCTATCTCTGGTGCATGAGCTGGCTTTCTGGATCCCATTACCTATGGTTGAACACCTTGCTTGTCCTTGAGGCATAGGTACTGCCTAAACTAAATGTACTAGGCTTTGCTATCCCCCCATGGGAGAACTTATCCTTTTGGAGGAGGGAATGAGGGGTGGGTCAAGGGGGAGGGGTTACACAGGGGACGGGAAGTGGGAGGAGAGATAATAGGGGCATCTGTGGTTGGCATGTAAAATGAATAAAAAAATTTTTAAATAAAAATATCCATCTGTAAAGTGAAAGAATATTGTGCTGATAAATATGAAACTGGGGATTTCAAGGACTAACTGAGTCTATTTTATAACTGCTTGAATGTAAAGTTATGGATTTTTAAGAATTTTGGCAAAATAAATATTTTGGATACAGCACTGTAACTTAAATGTGGACCATTTCTTTGACTTCGGTGTGTATTTTCTGAGATGCTGACTTTGAAGATATTGGATGTAAATTTCAGTCTTAGCAATCATTTTCACACAAAGTGATGGAGAACAATGATGGAAGATAAATAACTCCCAGTGAGTGATACAGTCAGAAGGTCACAGCCCATCCCCTCATGTACAAGGAAGGATAGTTTAAGTTCCCTTCATTGCTTCCTAGGATAAACCCAGAACAAGTGCATCATTGACAAACATGTCTAATATGCCTGGTTTATAAGAATCTACATTATGTGCTGTTTATCAAGTCTAAAATATATTTTAGATCTCCTGATACCTCTCAGATGCCTCAACTACACAGTAGATAATATCATAACAAAGAAATGTACCTATGCTAAGCAAAAATAGCCAGTTATTAGCATTAGTTTGCCTCCAAATTCTGGATGCTGTTTACAGATTTGCATAGTGAAGTGTGCAGCTAAGCTGCTGCAGTGTGGTGCTTTCTTTAGTGAGGTAAAGTTCTATTCAGTATCTGAGCGTTGGTGGCAAGATAGCTTTAAATGTAACGAGTGTACTTTGTTACACTCTTCCTAACCACAATGTAAATAATTCATAGATTATTAAGAAGTTTAAATGGGAAAATGTTGAATAAGATTAAAATGGGATATATTAATTAGCTATGTTTGTGATAACAAATACCAGAGATAATTAGGTTATAATGAGAAAAGGCTCAGTTTCAGAAGTTCCAGTTCACATCCAGCTGTCACGTTGCCCTTAGTTCAACGATGAGATGATATATTATGGCCAGAATAATGTGAAGTAGCAAATCCACTGACCCTGTGGCCAGAAAGATAACACATACACACACACACACACACACAGAGAGAGAGAGAGAGAGAGAGAGAGAGAGAGAGAGAGAGAGAGAGA
>CABHPR010147339.1:0-11335 GCA_902168415.1 Peromyscus melanophrys
TATGCATATTTTTGCTGATTCTCTCCAAATTGAAAATAGGCAGAGAAGCTAAAATTAGCATTTTAATGAATTGTGTGGTGTATGAGTGACTATATTCTCCCTCTCTTTTTATTTGCCAAATAAATCCTGGTTCTAAACTTAACTTTGAGAGAGGAGGAAGTGCATAGGTGAGAGGCTGTAATTCCAGAGAATGGCTGCAGAAATGTTTATGGTTTTATGTACTTCTGTTGAATATTGTCATTTCTCCACCTGGACAGGGGTCCTATTTCCCTTTCCTGCAGACTGGTCTCTGCTCTGAACTATAGAGGATGTTGGAGTGCTGCTAAGTGCCTCAGGCTGCATGCTAAGGAAAGTACTGCTGGAGGCTTCTCCCTGGCAGGCTGTTGTAAACAGATGGTTCTCTCCTGCCTATCAATTCCTGAATAACCACTCAAAGGCTTAATATTACTTATAAAAGCTTGGCCATTAGCTCAGGCTTATTATTACCTAGTTCTTCCACTTAGATTAACCCATAATTCTTATCTATGTTTAGTCATGTGGCTTGGTACCTTGCCTCAGTATTACATTCTTATCTTACTTCCTCTGTGTCCTGCTGGCAACTCCTCTGTCCTTCTCTTTTCCAGTTTTCTCACTTTGGCTTTCCCACCTAACTTCCTGCCTTGCTAACCATCTGTCGGCTTTTTATTAACCAGTGAGACTAATATATATTCACAGTGTATTATTCCACAGCAGGCTGTGGTCTCTTTCCTCTTTCCCCTCATCTTTTCTGCCTTTCCCTCCTCCTCCCTCTCCTCTCAACCTGTCATTGTCACAGACCTATGCTTTGAAATCCATCTCAATGCCAAATTCTGAAGAAGTTTGTGCTAGCCCACACAGAGATGTCATGCAGAAATTCAGTTTAAATGAACAGAGACACACAGCCAGTTTCTAACAGAAACCTTTGGGCTCATAAGTGAGTGAGTTTTTAGGGTGTTCCAGCCCCTGTCCTTTGTTTTTTGTTTTTTGTTTTTGCCTTTGTTTTCATTTTTGTTTTTGTGTTTTGAGTCGATGAGCATTATTTAACAAAGAAACTGTCTCAACCTCTCCCACTTTAAGTCCTGACTCACAGAATTCACAAATGTAAACTAAGATTTATTTACCCCATTAGACTCAGAAAAGACTGTTTCATTCTGTTCTTAATAGGTAGCTGGAAGACACAGGTTAGATTTTTTTCTTTCCTTTCTTCATCCGAATTTTAAATTAATAAAGAATTTGGGGCTCAATGATGAACTTCACAAAACCAAGCCTTGATTGTTGCTCAGTAAATCAACTTAGTCGTTCTTATAAACATAATATTTTAGATCTCTGCCTTAAAAGTTATGAGAAATTATCATCCTTGCTTCTTCATGATTATTTGTGTTATTTATTTTCATGGTGTATTAGTTATCTGCAGACAGATAACAGATTGCCAAAAATTTTAGAGACTATTGATGCTCATTTATCATCTCATATTTCCTATAGGTTGTACGTGTGAACCATAATTTACATAGGCTTTCTGATAACAGTGTCAGAAAGCTGAGGGGAAGGTATTAGCCAGGCTGCAAACTCATCAGAAACCTGACTGTTGAAGAATTCACCAGCAAACATTCTGAGACACATAGGGTGAAAACATCTCCTTGTATTAGTAGAATGTATTGCAGCTTATTTACTCAATGATAGCAAGCAATAAATGAAATAAAATAATAAAAAAGTCTATATCTCCCCAGGATCTGTTCTGTATTCTTTCCATTAAAGGGCTTCTCAGGTCAGGCCCAACTAGGACAAATTACCTCTTGATTAACTTAAAAGTGAGGAAATAATTTACATTTGTAATATCCCTTTACTTTTTCCATGTATCATAATCTAATCAAGCCAATGACATCCTGTCACCTTTAGAATATTTTATTTATTAGAAGCAATTATGGGTTCTATCAAAACTCAAGGGGAGTATATGATACAAAAGCAAGTCTACTTAATTATAATGTAAGGATTGAGAAAAAAATTGATCTAGTGAACAACCTAATTATGTTGCATATGCCAAAATATATTTGAAAGACACCTAATGATGGAAAAAAAATCTTTAATTTGTATTGAAAGAAGAATGCTTTTTAATAAAGAGGGCATTTTATAAGTACAGTGGAAGTTACTTTACTAGTCTAAGCAATAATATAGAAGTGATAAAATATGACATTTGAACAGAGAGACACACAATACCTTGGAAGAATAAAAGGAATCATAGAGTAAAAAAAAAAAGATCTTTCTTTATATTGAGCCTATTACAACAGAAAATACACTGAGGCTGTCTTATTGGGTGACAGGTAAGAAAAATAAACACAGAGTAATTCTGCATAGCTCAATGCTGTCTACTACAATAATGAAAGCGCTTCTATAGTAGTTTGAGCTATACCTCTGAGTTTGATCTATTGCTATCTGCTTAGCATTTATCCAGAAAGACATTGCAACCAAGTAGAGTGCTGTAGGATAATGCTCGTGTACACCAAAAAGATTTGCCACTGCTATTGATTTAATAAAATGCTGATTGGCCAGTAGCAAGGCAGGAAGTATAGGCTGGGTGACCAGACTAGGAGAATTCTGGGAATCAGAAGGGCAGAGTCAGGAATGGCTAGCCAGATGCAAAAGAAGCAAGATTAGAATGCCTCACTGAGAAAAGGTATCAAGTCACATGGCTAAACATAGATAAGAATTATTGGTTAATTTAAGTGGAAGAGCTAGTTAATAATAAGCCTGAGCTACCAGCTGAGTATTTATAAGTAAATTTAAGCCTCTGAGTCAATTTTTTTACAAAGCGGCTGCCAAGTATTTGGGAGTTGCTGGCAGGACAGAAACTTCTCTCTACAGTAGAGGGCTGAAAGTCCATTCTAATCTAAGACTTCTTTGACAAGAAAATTGGAAGTAATATTTGAGGATGAAAATACAGACACTGAAACTATCTCTTCTTTGTTCTCCTTTACTGAGACACCATGTAGAAAATTAGAAATCTTGATTTCTTAAAAAGTATGTGTGTGAGGTAGCTTGGAAGCTCTCCTCCCTATCTGCTAAATAAAAATCACATTTGCAGGAACAGTTTGTACCTTTTAGACTTACATTGATTGCACTGAAAAAAAAATGTCATTTTTTCCACACTTTTTTAAAGAACAAACACAGAAACATATATCACCTGCCAAGTGGGGGCAACTTTATCAGAATTTTCCTATTTCTTTTCATGTAATTTATAATTGATGGCAACTTCAGTGAACTCTGAAGCTCCAGGTGTTTAGGAACAATACTGCATTTCCTCAGTATTAACCTTTACTGGTGCTAGGTTGACATGCCATTGTTTTTCTACAAAGTATACCATCATAAAGTATACCATCCAACTTGTCCTTGATGTCATGTTAAATGCTGCAAAAAGCATATCTCCATAAGTGTGCATTGAGAACATCCAATGCTTCACATAAGATGCTTATAGTAAAAGTTAATTATGGTTCAGGAATCTCCCCATAAGGAAAAATATAACAAAAATGATACCACGAGCACAAATTTTAGTTTTAAAAGGGAAGAGATTTATTTTATATTTTGGGGGGAATGTATGTGTTTGAGCGTATGTATATGACACACAGTGGTGTACATCCAGCAGTAGATGGGTGGAGTTGGGAGAACAACTTTTAGGGATCTTTCTTTTATGATATGGGTTCTGGGGAGAGAGATAGCAGTGTTAGCTTTGACAGCAAGTGCTTTCACCCACTCAGTCATTTTTCCCAACCAAGAACATGATTTTAAGCAATGACTTCTCATAATTTTCTATTAATGTATGGCTACAGTAATCTGGAATATGAGCCAGGTTACTTTATTTTATGGTTAAAACCATACTACCCACACCTTAGGAAACAATTGGTACACTATTGAGTATCTGGCTGTTTCTAAGATCTTTCATAATTCAGAAATAGAAACTTTCTTTCTTTTTTTTTATCCTAGCAATAGTTTTTTGCTTTTCCTTTTAGAAGACTGGGAATGTCACCCTGGAAGTCTGTATTTTATTCATTGCATGTAGTTGTAAGGTAAATTAATCTCACTATGGAAGGGATTCTTTATGTTGCTTATTGCTAGAATTCTTTTATTACATGGAGTACCAAAGTGCTACTGTTTTTTTTTTGTATTGCAATTAATTCTTTGATAACTTCATAAAACCTATTTTGATCGTATTCAACCCATCTTCCAACTTATCCCAAGTCTATCTTACCTTCCCTACCCACTCAATTTTGTGTCCTTTTTCCTTTTCTTTTTAATATTTAAAACCCATTAAGACTAATTGTGCTGCCCAAATATTTTTGGATGTGTGACCTTCCACTGGAGTGCAGCAAGGGTCTACAATTGTAAAGAACACAAACTCTTCCTCTCCCAGTAGCCACCAATTGTGAACAGCACCTCAGCTGGGGAAATTTGTGGGATTCGGTCTGGCTTAGGTATACACATGTATTGGGCATGATGTCATAACCACTGTGAATTCATTTATTTTCAGGTGCCCTATTGCATGTATTTCCTTGTAGTCATTGACTGGTCATGGTCAATGACTGGTCATAACCATTACAATCTTTCTACTCCTTGTTCCGCAATAATTCCGTAGTTTTGGGAAGAGGAGGTTCAAGATATATGTATTAAATGGAATATACATATATACATGTATATATACATATGTATGTATATACACATATATACACATATACACATACACACACACACACACACACACACACACACACACACACACACATATATTTGAACTGCCACTCAAAAGCCTAAACCTTAACAGACTCTAGTTCCTGGTTTTCATGCCTTATATACCTTTTTGCTTCCTGCCATCACTTCATGAGATTCAAGGCATGTGTTACCATGCCTGGCTGTTTCCAGTGTGGCTTTGAACTCACAGAGATCTGGATGGATCTCTGCCTCCAGAATGCTAGGATTAAAGGTGTGTGTGCCACCATTTTCTGGCCTCCATATCTAGTGGCTGATCTGTTCTCTGACCCCAGATAAGTTTATTAGGGTGCACAATATATTGGGGAACAGAATATCACCACAATCTCTGGTGAGGGTTGAGAGATCCATCAATTTATGTTATAATAATGAGTCATTAGGAGTTGTTTTAATGCTATGTCCACCTTGAAATATAATAGTTACTCTTGATAATAATAACTCTAAAGTCGAAAGTGACTTTAGATACTTCGTTTACAGAGGTTTGAAGATGATTTAGCTTTCTGGTTTGCCTTTCTCTGTCTTGCTGCCAACTGGCAAATTCAATCTACACTCTCAACTTAGAAAGAGTAGAGAACATACTTTGCTTTATTGGCCAGGAAATATTAGGTGAGTGTTGCCTTTTCTTCTGTGACATAGTAGATTTCACAGATCATTCTTGAGTGTACTCTGTTGTTATAGTCAATGTCTGCTTCTAATATGCTGATCACCCAGTATGGTAAGATGGGTGAAAACAGATACCCAGAACCCATGTAAAAAGCCCTGCAATGGGCATCTGCAATCCAAGTACTCCTATTATAAGAGCAGAAGCAGAGGTAGAAGTGGACACCAGGAGACATGCTTGAAAACTCCTGTGCCAAATAGCTCATAGAACTTAGGAAGGCAAAAACTGACTCTCAAAAGATATCTTCTCACTTCTATGGGCATTACTGTGCTCACATGCACATCAAAGCACACACACACACACACACACACACACACACACACACACACATGCATACACAGAGAGAGAGAGAGATTTTAAAGACATAAATAAAATATTGCAAAACATACATTGACCAGATCAATTATCCTTTATCTTATATGATAACTATTGTTTTAATAACATAGGCTTCTGGTATACTAATTTCCTTGCAATATGTAACCAAGTGTCAAAAATCATGGGAACAATCTAAACTGCATAATAGTAAGACAAATACAGAAATTTAAAAATATCTGTGAGAACAAGCTAGCATTACATAAAATAATAAAGCACACTGACTTTTTGTGAACATATACTTTTTTCAAAAATACATAATTAAAGGAAAATTGTAAGATTATACACAGGAAGAAATTTCTGGTGACAGGCTTGACCCAGGGAAGTTATAAAGTAGGACAGAGCAGAGTTTTATGGTTTGTGTCATGTTGTGGAAAGTGAAGGATGTATACTTGAATGTTAGGTAGGAGGTGCACTGGTAATACCTAAGTATTTATTAATTATTAATGACAGAGTCACAGTAGTTAGGGCTCATGTTTCTGCACATTTGATTAAAAATTACCTTCAGGAATAATATCCATATATACTCTAGAAGTAATTAAGTGCATCTTCACAGTACCGAAATATGGGAATGATAGATATTCTCTCTTCTCAATTAACTGTAAACCAGGGGCATTTTTATTCTGATACAGATGGAGCAGTGAAATGAAGGGTGGTCTTTAGAGAGCATAGAGTTAAAATTAGTTTGAAATCAGGAAGAGACCTAAGAGGAAAGAGTGTACACAGAAACTTTTTACATCAATCAAATTATTTATTAGGTTCCTAAAAAATTCAACTAGTTAAAAATTAATTCATCATGGTGTTCAACAGAAATATACAGTAGGAGGTATTAGGAGTGTAGGCAGCTTGATATCAGAGAATGATGAAGGTTGGCATGGAGCTGTTATGGCCATGCTTATTGCTGACAATCTGTGTTGTCACACAAAGGAACTCTGTTTGTATTTGTTGTGCATTTGAAAAATTAGCTAGTTCACAAGGTTAAATGAAGGACTACATGGTGTTTAACTATTTTTCATACAACTTTTTCAGGGGTCCGAACTATGAGATTCGTTGTTTAAGAGTTATACACCTTTTCAGTTCATGAGTGTCCTAATGTAAAGCTTGTATGCCATATGTAACTGCTTTTCAAGAGGGAAAGAAAGCCTTTGATATTTGTATATTTGGTCACAGATTGAAAAAGAGGGAAGAGTCTAGTCCACATTTTGCTTGCTCTTTGCCTTTGTTTTCAACAGCGTGTGTTTCATAGTCATCTTATCTTGGAGGTATTACCACACTTTCACATTACGAAACAAAAGGTTATATAAACCAAACACTTGGATTGAAAATTTGCAGACCAGTGCCTCATAAGCAGGGAATTTTTTGTTGAAGGAATGAACAACCATTTAAGAGTTCAAGCCTAGTTCCCAGTAAAATCTGACTCAATGGTCCATACTCTTCACCAACAAATTAGAATTGACATCTTAAACAGTCTAAAAAATTGGATATATTTTCTTCCATCTTGTAATTACTAATGTTCTTGTACACAGTGAGTGGACTCTTACTATGTATTGTTTATCTCACAAGGTTTTCAAATCAACACATCATAGGGAATTTTGCATGAATAAGCCATGGATTTTTTTCCCAAACTACCTTCCTGAATTCAAGAATATTGGAAGCCAAAAGTACTGATATACGTTCAGAATAATTTTAAAAGCACATATCAAAGTCAAATTTTTGTAGCAATTTTTGATGAACAATGAAAAATATTTAAAAGCTGCCATGTCTTGTTTAAGAATTATTAGAAGTCCAATGAGCAACTTGAACTTGCTTTATAGAGAACAGAGTTGTTTGAGCATGTTATCAATCACATCAAAGAATTGGAGATAATTGTATCAGCATTTGTTTTTGTTTCTAGACATATTAAGCATTGCTATTCTTTAGAGTTCATTTATTGAATTGGAGGTTTTGAAGTCATCTTGACATTTGGAGAGATAAGAAACTATAATGGATGTTTTTTTGCAAATGAATACTGTAAAAGTTGTGACATCAATAAATGTCATCTAACATTTTTGGCTACCTTTGAAGCAGACCTATTGTGTGTGCTTAATAATGGCAGAACCTGAAGATCACCTACTCAGCTAGAACAGATTGTCGGTGAACTCCAGGCATGTGCCCATCTCCACCACCTTATTTGGAGGTAGAAATGCATGATGTGATGCTCAGATTTTTACTTAAATTCTGTTGATCTATCTCAGATCCTTAATTTACCAACTGATCCATCTCCTTAGACTTTCTCAAAGAGATCTGGAAGATGAATATTTCAGTAATGATGGTAAATACAGTTAACTTATCTCATGCCCTGCTCCTTTAAGTGGTCATACAAGTTGTCTGTTAAAGTTTTCATATTCAATACAATCACATATATTAATTATACTGACAATAGGAATAATATTTACAACAAATATGAATTATGAAGCATTAAAATTATTTTTCATGATAAAAAAATTAATTATTTACAGAAAGCATTGAATCTTCCTTGGTAAGTACAATGTTTTGTCCATAAAATAAGTCAATAAGAAGTGAATTTATCATATTTAACTCAGAAAAGGAAGAAAAGATTAAGAGGATTATACTAACATTGAGTCCATTGGCATAGGACATCCATTATCAGAAGGGGGTTTTAGTTTTCATTGCACCCCATGTTCTCTGTTGGCATTAATTTATCAATGAACATGATACCATATCATTTACAAGGCAGTCAATCACCAAATCTACTCCTTCACTTTATCTTCCTTCTGTATCTTTAAACAGATGCTACATGATTGAATTTCAGCCAATAGAATGTACTGTTCATCTTCCTGTCAACATCCATCCACCGTAAAAAGAAGCTTCTCTGACCAAGGCTGAAGGAAGCCCAGGTATACAAGTGGAAACATAAATAGTTATTACTTATTTAGCAAAATAACAACAGCAATTCTATACTAGGGTTTAGGGCCTCCTCGGAATTAGATTTTTGACTAGGTTTAAAGTATCAGTTATAAAATTCCCTTTTAATGGAGCATGTCTCAAATCCAAACAGAAAGTGGTTAGTTACCACATAGCAGTATTGTTACTATGCACAAGTGGGCATATCTTGCTGGGCTGGTCAGTAGTGTAACATGCAAGTGTCCAGCATTGGGTAAGACCATTGATGTTTTGTTTTTCTTATATCTTCAGTAAGTGTGAAATCTAGACAGCAAGAAGGAAGTTTCTTAGTCAGTTTGAGACTGATTTTTCTATCTTCTGCAGTCAAACTGTGGTGTGTCTTCAGAAACAGGATCTTACCATGCAGTTATGGTAGAAACCCAAGGGCAATGGTAATAGCTATTGTTTTGGACACCTCCATGAGGCAGTACCCCATGGCTTGCATTGTGATTTTTGTTTAATAACCTAGATATTCTGGATTGATATGATCTATCCACGCTTGGCAATTTTGTTCAAATTCTTGCTTTCTTTTTTAGTTTTATTTTGAAATTATCTTGCTAAATACTGGGTTTCTGTGGTAGTGTGAATGAGAGTGGCTTCCATAGGCTCATATATTTGAATACTTGCTCCACTCAATTGGTGGAACTGTTAGAAAGGATTGGGAGGTGTGGCTTAATTGGAGGAAGTGTGTTACTTGTGGTAGTCTTTGAAGTTTCCAAAGCCCATACCATTCCCATTCTCTCCCTTCTCTTCTTCTCTTCTCTTCTCTCCTCTCCTCTCCTCTCCTCTCCTCTCCTCTCTTCTCTTCTCTTCTCTTCTCTTCTCTTCTCTTCTCTTCTCTTCTTGTCTTTTCTCATCTCTTCTCCTTCTGCCTCATGGTCATGGATCATAATATGACTTCTCCCCAACGATTCTAGTGCCATGCCTGCCTGCTTGCTGTCATGCACCCTGCCCCAATGATCATGGACTGTAACCTGCAACCATGAACCTAAAATTGCATGCTTTCTTTCCTAATTTGTCCTGCTTATCGAGATTTATAACAGCAATAGAAAAGTAACTAAGACAGTTTCCACAAAGCTTTTCAGCCATCCTTAGTTTCGATTAACCAACTACCATCTCCTAATCTCTCCTGCCTCCCAGCCCCAACTCTCTTAGTCCTTTAGCTCTCCGAATTCACCCCAATTCTTTCATTTCACAATTATTCTAGTGTCATTTCAATTATTTTTAAAATTTTATTGTAAGATAGTAGACTTTCATATGTGTTTTTATGCACACTTCTTTTGTGCTAGCTCTCTGCTCCACCCTCTGTTTCCCCATAGTTCCACATCTATCCCTCTGTAAGACTTTCTGTACCCCAGTATTCCAATATCTATAAAATATATTTTGAAATTATCTTTATATATGTACATACATACACACACACACACACACACACACACACACACACACACACACACACACACACACATATATATATATATGAAATCCTTTTCCTTTACATGTACTTTTTCCCAAAAGTTCTTTTGCAACTTTTCTGGCTTATACTTGTGCTTCAAGTTAAACATGAAAAGTAAAAAGTATGAACTCAGGATCCACATAAGAGAAAGAACTTATGACATTTATCTTTCTGTGCATGAATTATCTCACCCAGTCTGTTCTTCCTGTTCTTTCCATTTGAGAATTTTAATTTTTTAACAGGTAACTAATATTACATCATATGTATGACCATATTTTTCTTATTCATTCATTTGTTGAAGGGCATCTAGGTTGGTTCCATTTCATCACAATTATGAATAGAGTAGCTGTAAACATCAATATGTGAATTTCTCTGTATGAGGACATAAAGTTCTTTGCATATATGCTCATGAGTTATATAGCAGAGTTCTACGAGATTTCCATTTCTAACTTTTTAGAAGATCTCCAGGCTCATTTCCAAAGTCAATGCATTTACTTGTATCCTACCCACAGTCTATAAGAGCTCCCCTATTGCCACATCCATGCCAGCATCTGTCCTCATTTGTGTTCCAAGTGATGATGTCCACACTGATGGATGTGGGATGGGATCCTAAAATCAGTTTAATTTGCATTTCCCTGATGGCTACAGATGTTAAGCATGGCTTTATGTGATTCCTAGCCATTACTGTTTCTTCCCTTTGGAATTTTCTGTTTATGTTCACCAATGGGCCTTGTTTCAGTTCAAGTCTGGTCCTCAATCTGCCTCCCAATTTTACCATTAAAATTACCATTTCTTACAGAAATTTTACATTGAAACTGTTAAATATCACTCAAGGCTTCTTCAGCTCTCAACTCTTATTTCCTTCCCTAGTGTTTTCTTTTGAAAACTCCAACTTTGATCAGATTCTCAATATTTTCACTGTTGACACTTTGAGTCATACTTTATTTTCACTGTAGAAATGACCTGTGAATGCCTCACTTATTGTTACTAAATGACAGTGTACTTCTCTTCCTGCCAGTGACAACCACAGATTCCCAAGTCTTCCCTAAGTGTTAGGTGCTGGTTAAGCTCTTGCAAAGCCACTAACTTAGACACAATAAATCTCTACCCTATGCAAGTTGTTCAACAAG
>CABHPR010147340.1:7721-50389 GCA_902168415.1 Peromyscus melanophrys
ACACACACACACACACACACACACACACACACACACACACACACACTACCACCACCAAAACCAAAAATAACAAGAATTAACAATCACTGGTCATTAATATCTCTTAATATCAATGGACTCAATTTGCCTATAAAAAGACACAGGCTTACAGAATGGGTACAGAAACAGGATCTATCCTGCTGCCACATACAAGAAACACACCTCAACCTCAAAGTCAGACATTACCTCAGAGTAAAGGTTTGGGAAAAATTATTCCAATCAAACGGACCTAAGAAACAAGTTGGTGTAGCTATCCTATTATCTAATAAAATAGACTTCAAACTAAAATTAATCAAAGGAGATGGAGAAGGACATTTCATATTCATCACATTTCATATTCATTGATGGAAAAATCCATCAAGACGAAGTCTCAATTCTGAACATTTATGCTCCAAACACAAGGGCACCTACATTTGTAAAAGAAACATTACTAAAGCTTAAATCACACATCAAACCTCACATACTAATAGTGGGAAACTTTAACACCCCACTCTCAGCACTAGACAGGTCTGCCAGGCAGAAACTTAACAGAGAAATAAGGGAACTAACAGATGTTATGACTCAAATGGACCTAACAGACATCTATAGAACATTTCACCCAAACCCAAAAGAGTATACCTTCTTCTCAGCACCTCATGGAACCTTCTCTAAAATTGACCACATACGTGGTCACAAAGCAAATCTCAACAGATATAAAAAAAATTGGAATAACCCCCTGTATCTTATCGGACCACTATTGCTTAAAGTTAGATTTCAACAACAACACAAACTACAGAAAGCCTACAAACTCATGGAAACTGAACAATGCTCAACTGAATCATGACTGGGTCAAGGAAGAAATAAAGAAATTAAAGACTTACTAGAATTCAATGAAAATGAATGTACAGCATACCCAAACCTGTAGGACACTTTGAAAGCAGTGCTAAGAGAAAATTTCATAGCACTAAGTGCCCACATAAAGGATTTGGAGAAATCCCACACTAATAACTTAACAGCACACCTGAAATCTCTAGAACAAAAAGAAGCAAATTCACCCAGGAGGAGTAGATCACAGGGAATAATCAAATTGAGGGCTGAAATCAACAAAATAGAAACAAAGAGACAAATACAAAGAATCAATGAAATAAAGATTTCATTCTTTGAGAAAACCAACAAAATAGACAAACCCTTATCCAAGCTAACCAAAAAGCAGAGTGAGAATATCCAAATTAACAAATCAGAAATGAAAATAGGGACATAATAACAGACACTGAGGAAATCCAGAGAATCAGTAGGTCATACTTCAAAAACCTATACCCCACAAAATTGGAAAAATTTTAAAGAAATGGACAATTTTCTGGATAGACACCACTTACCAAAATTAAATCAAGATCAGATAAACAACTTAAATAGACCTATAACCCCTAAGGAAATAGAAGCAGTTATTAAAAGTCTCCCCCCCCCAAAAAAAAATAGCCCAGGACCAGGTGGTTTCAGTGCAGAATTCTACCAGAATTTCAAAGAAAAGCTAATACCAATACTCCTGAAATTGTTCTGAGCAATAGAAACAGAAGGAACATTGCCAAACTCTTTTTACGAGGCTACAGTTATCCTGATACCCAAACCACATAAAGATGCAATGAGGAAAGAGGATTATAGGCCAATCCCCATCATGAACATTGATGCAAAAATATTCAATAAAATACTGGCAAACTGAATCCAAGAACACATTAAAAAAATCATCCACCATGATCAAGTGAGCTTCATCCCAGAGATTCAGGGATGGTTCAACATACAAAAATCTGTCAGTGTAATCCACCATATAAACAAACTGAAAGAAAAAAAACCCCACACAATCATCTCATTAGATGCTGAAAAATCCTTCAACAAAATCCAACACCCCTTCATGATAAAGGTCTTGGAGAGATCAAGAATACAAGGGACATACCTAAACCTAATAAAGGCAAGACATAGCAAGCCAACAGCCAACATCAAACTAAATGGACAGACACTCAAAACTAAAATCAGGAACAAGACAAGGCTGTCCACTCTCTCCATATTTCTTTAATACAGTACTTGAAGTTCTAGCTAGAGCAATAAGACAACAAAAGGAAGTCAAGGGTGCTGTGGGATGTTCTGTATGGCAAATGTGTTGCTCTGATTGGTCAATAAATAAAACACTGATTGGCCAGTGGCTAGGCAGGAAGTATAGGCGGGACTAACAGAGAGGAGAAAAGAACAGGAGGTGGAAGGAGACACTGCCAGCCACCGCCAGGACAAGCAGCATGTAAAGATGCCGGTAAGCCACGAGCCATGTGGCAAGGTATAGATTTATAGAAATGGATTAATTTAAGATATAAGAACAGTTAGCAAGAAGCCTGCCACGGCCATACAGTTTGTAAGCAATATAAGTCTCTGTGTTTACTTGGTTGGGTCTGAGCGGCTGTGGGACTGGCGGGTGAGAGAGATTTGTCCTGACCATGGGCCAGGCAGGAAAACTCTAGCTACACAAGGGGATACAAATTGGAAAGGAAGAAGTCAAACTTTCACTATTTGCAGATGATATGATAGCATACATAAGTGACCCCAAAAATTCTACTAGGGAACTCCGACAGCTGATAAACACCTTCAGTAATGTGGCAGGACACAAGATTAACTCAAAAAATTCAGTAGCCCTCCTATATATAATTGATAAACAGGCTGAGAAAGAAATTAGAGAAACATCACCCTTTACAATAGCCACAAATAACGTAAGATATCTTTGGGTAACTCTAACCAAATAAGCAAAACACCTGTATGACAAGAACTTTAAGTCTTTGAAGAAAGAAATTGAAGAAGTTATCAGAAAATGGAAAGATCTCCCATGCTCATGGATAGGCAGGACTAACATAGTAAAAATGTTATCTACAGATTCAATGCAATCTCCATCAAAATCCCAATGCAATTCTTCACAGACCTACAAAAAAGCTATCTACAGATTCAATGCAATCTCCATCAAAATCCCAATGCAATTCTTCACAGACCTGGAAAGAAAAATATTCAACTTCATATGGAAAAACAAAAAACCCTAGGATAGCCAAAAGAATCCTGTACAATAAAGAAACTTCTAGAGGCACCACCATCCCTGACTTCAAGCTCTATTATAGAGATATAGTAATAAAAACAGCTTAGCCGGGCGTTGGTGGCGCACGCCTTTAATCCCAGCACTTGGGGAGGCAGAGGCAGGCAGATCTCTGTGAGTTCGAGGCCAGCCTGGTCTACAGAGTGAGCTCCAGGAAAGGCGCAAAGCTACACAGAGAAACCCTGTCTCGAAAAACCAAAAAAAAAAAACCAAAAAAAAAAAAACAGCTTGGTATTGGCATAAAAACTGACACGTGGACCAATGGAATTGAATTGAAGACTCTGACATTAATCCACATACCTATGAACACCTGATTTTTGACAAAGAAGCCAAAACTGTACAATGGAAAAAAGAAAGCATCTTCAACAAATGGTGCTGGCATAACTGGATGTCAACACATAGAAGATTACAAATAGATCCATATCTATCACCATGCACAAAACTCAAGTACAAATGGATCAAAGACCTCAACAAAAATCAACAAAAATCAACAAAAAAATCTATCAGGTTACACTGAACCTGATAGAAGAAAAAGTGGGAAGTAGCCTTGAACGCATTGACACCAGAGATCACTTCCTAAATTTAACACCAGTAGCACAGACATTGAGGGAGCAATAATTAATAAATGGGACCTCCTGAAACTGAGATGCTTCTGTAAGGCAAAGGACATGGTAAATGAGACAAAAAGACAGCCTACAGAGTGGGAAAAGATTTTTACCAACCTCACATCTGACAGAGGGCTGATCTCCAAAACATATAAAGAACTCAAGAAACTAGACATCAAAATACCAAGTAATCCAATTAAAAAATGGGGTGAGATCTAAATAGAGAATTCTCAACAGAAGAATCTCAAATGACCAAAGGACACCTAAAGAATTGTTCAACATCCTTAGCCATCAGGGAAATGAAAATCAAAACAACTCTGAGATACCATCTTATGCCTGTCAAAAGGGCTAAGATCAAAAACACTGATTGACAGCTTATGTTGGAGAAGATGTGAAGCAAAGGGAACACTCCTCCACTACTTGTGGGAATGCAATCTTGTACAGCCATTCTGGAAATCAGTATGGTGGTATCTCAGAAAACTGGTGATCAACCCACCTCAAGACCCAGCAATACCACTCTTGGGCTTATACTCAAAAATGCTCAACCACACCATAAGGAAATTTGCTCAACCATGTTCATAGCAGCATTATTTGTAATAGCCAGAACCTGGAAACAACCTAGATACCCCTCGACTGAAGAATGGATAAAGAAAATGTGGTACATTTACACAATGGAGTATTACACAGCGGTAAAAAACAATGACATCAGGAAATTTGCAGGCAAATGGATGAAACTAAAAAAAAAAATCATCCCGAGTGAGGTAACCCAGACCCAGAAAAACATGGCATGTACTCACTCATATGTGAATATTAGAGGTATAGCAAAGGATAAAAAGGCTACAACCCATTGCCCCCAGAAAAGCTAGGTAAAGAGGAGGACATTAAGAGGGACACACATGGATCACCCTGGGAAGGGGAAAGGGTTAAGATTGCTTGGTAAACTGGGATGGGGGAGTAGAGGGAAGGATATGAGGGTCAGTAACATGAGGGTTCAAGATGGCAGAGTTTGGGGAGAGACAGAAGAGAGCAATTGAAGAGATATCCTGACGGAGTTAGCTATTATAGGATTAGGGAGAACTCTGGTGCTAAGGATATCCCCAGCTAAGACTCATAGCAATGGTGGAGAGGGTGCCTGAACTAGCCTTCCCCTATACTCAGGTCAGTGACTACCCTAATTGTCATCATAGAACCTACATCCAGTGACTGATGGAAACAGATGCAGAGACCCACAGCCAAGCACTTGGCCGAGCTCCTGGAGTTCAGTTGAAGAGAGGGAGGAGGGATTATAGGAGCAAGGGGGGTCAGAATCATAATGGGAAAAACCCCAGAGACAGCTAACCCAAGCTAGTAGGAGCTCATGGACTCTGGACTGGCCACTGGGGAGCCTGCATGGGACTGCTCTAGGCCCCCTGAATGAGGGTGATAGTTGTGCGGCTTGATATGTTTGTGGGTCCCCTGATAATGGGACCAGGACTCATCCTGAGCACATGAACTGGCTTTTTCAGAGCCTATTCCCTATGGTGTAATGCCTTACTCAGCCTTGATGCAAGGAGGAGGGGCTTGGGCCTGCCCCAACTTGGTAAGCCAGCCTGTGCTGAATACCCAAGGGAGGCCTTACCCACTATGAGGAGTGGGTGGAGTTGGGATGGGGAGAGGTGGGGGGTGAGCGGAAGAAGGGGAAGGAGGGGGAACAGTGGGCAGTATGTAAAATGAAAAAAAAACTTTAAATGAATAAGTAAACCTTTAAAAATGAAGCCAATTTTAAGTCTCAATGCAACCATTAGTAAAAAAAAAAAAATGAAATAAAGTAAAATAGCACACTTAGAACATATGCATTTACCACAAAAGAAAGTGATAATAGAGAAAATCATACAGTAAATATACAATCATAATAGAATGGAATCAGAAATCAATAACAAAACTAAATTTGGGGAAATCCACAAATACATGTAATCCATTCTCAAAACAAAATAAAACAAAACAAAAAAACTCCCAATGAACAAAGAAGAAAGCACAAGAAAATGGAAAGATAATTTGACATAAAATAAATTTAAAATGCAATGTATTAAAATTAATGGAATGCAGCTAATACAAGGTGTAAAAGAAAGTATATCACCCTGGATGTCGATGTCTATATTTAAAAAGAAGACAGATCTCAAGTCAACAACAAAACATATCACCTTAAAAACTATGAAGAGTCAACTAAACTCAAAACATCAGAAAGATCATAATATATGATATAAATAAATAAATAAAAGACAGAATAGACAAACAACAGAAAATCAGAGAAATAAAATTATTTCTTTAATAGAAATCAAGGAAATTGATAGACCTAAAGATAGCAAAATAATTATCAACAGGCACCTATACAACAGGTTGATAGCAACCTATAGTATTGATCTTGATTGTTATAAATTCTGGTGCTCCTAGATGCAGCTGCTTTTTAAAATTCCATTAAGTACAAAGTCTGTCTTGGAAAGCCATGTGACTTTCTACTTAAATTTTTGTGTTAATTTCAGATTAACCCTTTTGGCACAGTACAATGTGATCAGTTAGCTTACAATAGCCTGAAATCCTTTTGGAACTAGATAGGAATGTGTGTTATGATAGGATATACACATGAGAAATGCAGCTCCACAATGTGCATGCTGTGTTGCCTTTATACATAAAAAGTTGAGAAATATTAGGCAATTAAAGTAGGATGTTGGCTAGACAGTACAGCTCAGAAGACACTCTAATGTGGCTTCCATCATGGGACTCTTGCTCATAGGTTCCTAATCCAGTCCAAAATATATAAACCAATCTTGGTTTAAGAAACTGGATAAATCAAGATGTTGCAAAAGAGCTTTGCTTGCACTTGATATCTATACACCAGCCTCACAAGCACTGACAGCATCTGGAAGTATTTATCATGGGAAATAGACAGTGTGGGACTGCCCCATGCTGTTTTCAAAGTCAGTACACCATCAGGTGTGGTCAGTAGGCTGTGAAGTTTGAGTTCAAAGCACTTGCTGGCATTTGAAAAGGCCCCACAGTGAATTTGCTTTCAAAAACAGAACAAAGCTTCCAGGAACAGTTTTGAAAAACAAAGATCATTAATACCCCCCCCCCCCCCCCCCCCTCCCTTTGTACACCTGCTTTTCGAATTTTCCCTATTTTCACAAAATTAGTTTGCTCCATCCAGTACTTATAACCTTACACTCACACTGCTCTAAGCCATCATTCTATTCTCAGTAGGGTGTTTTATGCCCAGATGAGTTATATGTAGGAGAAATCATTTTCACAGGAAAAAAAATAATGTTCAACATAGTCACAAATACACATTTAGGAATTACTCATGAAAAATAAAATATCTCAGGGTTTCAACAGTTTACAAAAAGGGTTTTCAACTCCAACCAGGGAAGCAGGTAGGCTAACTGCAGCTCTTCCTCTTCACCTCCAAATCCAATCCCACAGTTTTATCCCCTGCTCTGTAGCAGACTAGCTGCCATGGCAACCCCTGCGTCCCATCCTTCATCTAAAGTGGATCACACAGATCTTCCTCTCCAAACTTCCTTCCCACCATTCACTGCTTTATCCCAGCCCCTAAGTCCAACAGGCATTCCCTGGGAACCTACTAGCCATTCCAGCCAGGGAAGCAGCTAGGCTAAGGATAAGTGCAGATCATAACCTATACCTCTTCTCCTCCATATCCAATTCACCAGTCTTATCTCCAGCTCTGTAGAAGAGCAGTCTTCTACGGTGGCCTCCCCATCCTCTTTGGCCCCAATTCCAGCAGATCACTCATATTGTCTCCTCCAACCTTCCTCCTGACTTATCCTGTGATTCCAGCCGCCAGCTCCAGCAGAAATTCCCTGGGAACCCCACAGCCAAGCCTGGCAGTGAAGCAGGTAGGTGAGCTTCCGATCTTCAGTCTTATTCCTCTCCTCTAAATTCAATCCCTCAGTCTCCTCCCCAGATCTGTAGCAGCCAGTCTGTGGGGGTCTCTCCTCACAATGTGCCCCCATTTCAAGAGCACTAAGCAGATCCTGGTGGAGCACCAATTCCAGCCCATCCTCATTCCTGTCAGCTCCCAATACCTAGAAATACCCTTTACCCTGAAATCCAATAGTCACACCTGGCAGGATCCCAGAGGACTTTCCTACTAGGCTACCACACTCTCCTAAGAACCAGAGAGGGCAACAGAAATCAAAGAACTAAACATTCACTTAAAACAAAGACTAGAATTATAATCACTCCAAGCCCAGGTGCCTAGTCACCAATGTAAAAGCATAGTCAATAATAGCCAGGACAATATTTCTCCATGAGAGAGGAACAACCCTACTGCAGTAGGCTATGAGAAACTGAACATAGTTGAAATACAAGGACATTACACTAGCTTTATGGATATGATTGAATACTTAAAGACAAAATGAATAAATCCCTTAAAGAAACTATGAGGCCAAGCACTGGTGGCGCACGCCTTTAATCCCAGCACTCAGGAGGTAGAGGCAGGCAGATCTTTATGAATTCAAGGCCAGACTGTTCTACAGAGAGTTCCAGGACAGGCTCCAAAGCTACACAGAGAAACCCTGTCTCAAAAAACCAAAAAAAAAAGAAAGAAAGAAAGAAAGAAAGAAATCTATGAAAACAGGAACTTTGGAAGGAAATGAATAAAAGTGGTCAAGACATGCAAGTGGAAGTAGAATCAATAAAGAAAACCCAAACTGAAGAAAATCTGGAAATGAAAAATTTGGGAACTCAAAAGAAACCACAGAGGCAAGCTATACCAATAAAATACAAGAGATGGAAGAGAGAATCTCAGATGTTGAAGACACAAAAGAAGAAGTGAATACCTTGGTCAAAGAAAACGCTAAAAAGTTAAATCTAAAACAAACAAAAAAAACTCCTGGCACAAAATATCCAGGAAATTTGGAATACTATGAAAATACCAAATATAAAAATAAAAGGAATAGAGGAAGAAGAAGAGACCCAGCTCAAAAGCCCAGAATATATTTTCAATAAAATCATAGAAGAAATTTTCCTCACCCAAAGGAGGATATGCCTACAGAGGTACAAGAAGCATACAGAACACCAAATAGATTGGGACAGAAAAGAAATTACTTTTTTGGAACATAATATTCAAAACACTAAATGTATAAAACACAGAATATTAAAAACTGCAAGGGGAAAACACCAAGCAACATATAAAGGCAGACCTATTAGAATTACACCTAATTTCTCAATGGAGACACTAAAAGCCATAAGGGCCTGGACAGATGTGCTTCAGACTCTAAAAGCCAACAAATGCCAGTCCAGACTGCTATACTAAGCAAAATGTTCAATCACAGAGATGGAGAAAATAATGCATTCTATGATAAAACCAAGTTTAAGCAATATATATCTTCAAATCCAGTCTAGAAGGAAAAATCCAACCTAGAGAGTTTAACAACACCCAAGAAAATGCAGGAAATAATACCAGACCAACAATGTCAAAATAAAGGAAACACACACACCACCACCACCACCACCACCACCACCAACAACAACAACAACAACAACAACAACAACAACAACAACAACCTAACAGGAATTAAAAACCAATGGCCATTGATATCTCTCAATAACAATGATATCAATTCTCCAATAAAAAGACAAAGACTAACAGAATGAATGAAAAAACAAGATTCATCCTTCTGCTGCATCCAAGAAACAAACCTCAATATAAAGGTTATATATAGATCACCTCAGCGTGAAAGGAGGAAATAAGATATTCCAGGCAAATAGACCCAAGAGGCAAGCTGGTGCAGCCATTTTAATATCTGAAAAAAATTGACTTCAAACCAAAAGTAATCAGAAGAGATAGGGAAGGACACTACATATTTATAAAAGGAAAATTCCATCATGAGGATTTTTTATAATATTACTAAATAATCTAATAAAACATTGCAATTCTTAACATCTATACCTTAAACACAAGGGCACCCAAGTTTGTAAAAAAAAAAAAAAAAAAAAAAAAAAAGAACAAAACACTATCACAACTTAAATCATATATTGACCCTCACACACTGATAGTGGGAGACTTCAATATCCCACTCTCTGCAGACAGGTCAGGCAGATAAAAACTAAACAGAGACATGCAGGAGCTAACTGGACCTAACACATATTTACAGAACATTTCACTCAAACAAAAGAATACACCTTCTTCCTAGAACCTCATGGAACTTTCTCTAAAAATCACACAAAGAAATTCTCAACAGATGCAAAAAAATTGAAATAACTCCCTGCATCCTATCAGACCACCAAAGATTAAAACAGGATAACAACAGAAAGCTTACAAGCTCATGGAAACTGAACAAATCTCTACTGAATGAAAAATGGGTCGAGACAGAAAACAAGAAAGAAATGAATGGCTTTTTACAATTGAATGAAAATGAATGCACATGCCCAAACTTGTGGGCCACAATGAGGGCAGTTCTAAGAGGCAAGTTCATAACACTCATAGTGCTATGCTCATACTTGCCTCATAGTAGCAACTTACAATCACACCTGAAAGCTCAAGAACAAAAGGAAGAAGTAATATTGAAAAGGAATATATGGCAAGAAGTAACCCAACTCAGAGCTGAAATCAATAAAATAGAAACAAAATAAATTACAAAGAATCAACGAAACAATTGTTTCTTTGAGAAAATCAGTAACATTGACAAACTTTTATGCAAATTAGCTAAAAGGTAGAGAGATAATATTGAAATTAACAAAATTAGAGATGAAAAGGGGTCATAACAAGAGACATTGAGGAAATCCAGATAATCATAAGAACATACTTTAAAATCTGTATTCCATCAAATTGGTAAATCTAAAAGAAATGGATAATTTTGTAGATAGGTACCCCTTACCAAACTGAAATCAAGATCAGATAAGCAATTTGAGTAGCAGCAATTAAAAGCTCCTAAGCCAAGAAAGCCCAGGGCCATACGGTTTTAGTGCAGAATTCTACCAGATTTTCAAAGTAGAGTTAACACTAATACTCAAATTAATCAATAAAATAGAAACAGAAAAAACATTATTGCCCAATACATTTACCAAGGCCTCAGTTACCCTGATACCCAAACTACATAAAGACCCAACAAAGAAAGAGAATTACAGACCCACTTCTCTTAAGAACACAGATGAAAATTTTTTCAATAAAATACTTGCAAAGAGAACCTAAGAACACATCAAAAATATGATTTAACATGATCAAGTAGGTTTCATCTCAGATAGGCAGGGATGGTTCAATATATGTACACTAATAAATGTTATCTACCATATAACAATCTGAAAGACAAAAAATATATGATCTTCTCATTAGATGCAGAAAGGGCCTTTGACAAAATACAAAGCTCCTTCATGATAAAAGTACTGGAGAGATTAGCATACCTCACAGAATAAAAGCACTTTACATAAACTTAAACAGAGAGAAACTCAAAGCAATTCCACTAAAATTGGGAACAAGATGAGATTGTCCACTCTTTCTATACCTAGTCAATAAGTACTTGAAGTCTTAGCTAGAGCAGTAAGACAACTGAAGGAGATCAAGGGGATACAAATAAGAAAGGAAAAAGTCAAAGTATCTTTATTTGCAGATGATATATATATGTGTGTGTGCACATAGTATATATAAGTGATCTGAAAAATAAGTGATCCTATAGTTAATAAGCACTTTCAGCAAAGTAGCTGGATACAAAATTAAGTCACAAAAATCAGTAACCCTCCTACAAACAAATGGCAAATGGACTGAGAAAGAAATCAGGGAAACCACATCCTCTACAATAGCCTCAAATAATATAAAATATCATGGAGTAACTCTAACCAAGCAAGTTAAAGACTTGTATGATTAAAACTTTAAGACATTGAAGAAAGCCATTGAAAATGATATCAGAAGATGGAAAGATCTCCTATGTTCATGGATTAGTAGGATTAACATAGTAAAAAATGGCCATCTTACCAAAAGCAATCTAAAGATTCAATGCAATCCCCATCAAATTTCCAATACAGTTTTTCACAGATCTTGAAAGGACAATTTCAGCTTGATATAGAAACACAAAATACCTAGGATAGTTACAACAATCCTGAATAATAAAAGAACTGCAAGAGGTATCACTGTCCCAAATTTGAAGTCATACCACAGAGCTACAATAATAAAAAAAACATTATGGTTTTGGAACAAAAACAGACATGTTGATCAACGGAATCGAATTGAACGAATCCACACACATGGACACCTGGTTTTTGATAAGAAGTCAGAAAACATGCCAGTTTTCTTGAGTTAATTACTACCCAATGTACACATGAGTCAAAACATCACAGCATGCTTCACAAATATATACAAATATTATGTCAGTCAAAAAAGAAAAAAAAACTACAGTTCACTCTGGATCATAAATTCAGAAAGCCGAGGCAGGAGGATTGCTTAAGCCCAGAAGTTTGAAGTCAGTCTGAGCAACATAGTGAGATACACACCTCATAGAAAAAGAATATATATGTGACATCAAGACGAGTTCTTTCTTATGGGTATCTGCAATAATGTATAGGCTCTGAACTGTACTGAGGATGGCTTTGTTTTTATAGTCTAGAACCTCACAGAGGAATCTATATATGCAATGAAGTCCAAGTAAGAATTTTGTTAGTTGAGCCTATGTCTTTGTTTAGTTCTGCACAGTTCTTGTGCAAGCTGAAATAAATAACCTGCAGCAGGCAATAACAACTTAAAGTGAGGCCAAGCTAGTCATTGTGAATTAAGAATTCCCAAATAGCCGGGTGGTGGTGGCGGCGGCGGCGGCGGCGGCGCACGCCTTTAATCCCAGCACTCGGGAGGCAGAGGTAGGCGGATCTCTGTGAGTTCGAGGCCAGCCTGGTCTACAGAGTGAGTCCCAGGAAAGGCGCAAAGCTACACAGAGAAACCCTGTCTCGAAAAACAAAAAACAAACAAACAAAAAAACCAAAAAAAAGAAAGAAAAAAAGAAAAGAATTCCCAAATAAACCAGTAGCTCTTCCTCAGTAGCAAAGCCAAGGTGTTGTAGAAACAGACGGACATAGCACAAATCCAAGTGTCAAGTAGGGATTTCTAAAAGCTCTTGTCAGTACTAGAATCCATTTGACCTATTCAAAAAGTATTCATTTTAAGCTGGAAACTCATTAGCTCTAAGGGTCAGACTCCGAGAGTACATTGGCAAATTAAAAACTGCTTTTTATAACTCCAAAAGTAAATGTCATTCTGGAGATTACATTTCATCTTGTGCTGTTTCCCTTTTCTCAGAGAGCTGCAACAGACAAGAGTCATAGCTTACATCATCAACTATGGAGGCTTATTCTGCTTGTAATACTTAGAGGATTTAAACCCTAATATGGGCATAGGAGGCAGAAAATAAACAAACTTCTCATGAATACAACTTCTTCCTTTCCATGGCTCAGGAATGTATGTAATTATAAGAATTTTATTATACATCTTGTTACAGACTGATTGTGTTTACCTATTTCTCATCCCCCAAGAGGACAGCATTTAAAAGCAGAGTCTATGGTAGGTAATCAGGTACTTAAAGGTAATGTATCCTCCCCAACCCCCACCCCCACCCCCGCCATGATGCAATCACTGCCTTTATAATAAGATGGAAAGACACAGCATGTCAGTCTTCTAGCTAAGATCAAGTATAGGAAGAGACCAGAGTGTTCTACCATAGCATGGTGAGGAAACATCCTGAAGGTGGCTGTCAGTAAGGCAGGAACAAACTCTTCCAGGACATCTACAGCATCTGAATCTGGGACCACCTAGTTTTCCAAACTGTGAAGGGAAAACATTTGTCAAAGTACCACAATATACCGCAGTTTGTATTAGAGGCCTGAACTAAGACACACGCAGTTATACTACTAAGAAATTAGAAGCAAAATAAAAAAAAATTAACACCCTTTTCCTTGCAAACCACTAGCAGTAAATTCAGCTTGTGCAGAGCTAACATTACAATCTTTGGAGATTATTCCTGAAATATAAGGAGAGCAAGAGCTGCTTCAGATTGAGGTCTGCTATCCAACTTCCTTTCTGTCTGGTTTATTTAAAACTTTGTCTTCCCGTTGGACAGACAGAGGGATGTAACATGCTAATAATTTGGCTCACCCAAATGCTCACCTATGATGGGGTAATCAACTGTCCTTAGATTGGCTGTGAGACCTACTCTATGAGGAAAGGGGCAACCTATGCCTACTAGAGTAAGTCTGACTAACAGCCCAGGTCTGAGGAGGTTGTAGGCTGAGGCAGGGAATGTATTACTGCCGTTTAAACTGGTATACCATCTAACTGCCTTCTAAATACCTTTGCTTATATCCATAGACAAGGCTGCTCCCAGCCTTAATCAGAGAAACCTGTTTTTACTGTTTTACAGTAAATGATGGTGAATTGTAGAGTGCAGCTCAGAATGCAGAGAATAAGCAATAGTTATGGTTCTAATCCTAAAGAAGACATTTGTTCCACCCTCTCTAAGGCTCAGAAACACTGCAGGGAGGCAGCGTGAAGGGCTACAAAATGCCATTCTCTATGCTATTGCAATCATTAATCCACAACCACAGTAGTTACCTTCACTGGGCTCACACAAGACCAGCCCTATTAACGGTAAATCAAGGAAGGAGGTGGGTCTCACAGCGCCCTAACTTTTCACCTTTCAATTATTGGCTATTGATAGATTTGGAGAGAGGAGGAACCACAGTCTTTAACTGTGGCCCATTTCTGAGCCCACTGGGCTCAAATGGAGGTATGCTGCATAGAAACCCCTGGTTACTCTCAGTGGGCAACAAAACACATTAATAGACAGGACCATGGCAGAGGCATTTGTAGGGAGGAAGGGGTAGATAGGGATGTAGCAAGTGCTTTTCTGACTGAGCTATCTCCCCAGCACTCTTCCTTTTTTGGAGATCTGAGGATCAAAGCCAGAACATCACTTGGCTAGGCAAGTGCTTTACCATTGAGCTACATCCTTAGACCCCCTAAATCCTGTGAATATCCCCAAAGCAAATGAAACCTCTATATGGAAAAGATAACTGCTCTTCTCTGTTAATTTTATTAGATGACCCTTATCAGATGAATGTGTAAAGAATATATGGTACATTCACAATAGAAAACTACTGAGCCGTAAAACTGAACAACAGATACAACCAGAAAACATTGCATTGAGCGAAACAACTGAGATGCTGAAAGACAAATGTGTATTCAGTAATTTAAAGGAATCAATAATTTAAGCTTGTAGATAAAGAGAAAAGAACAACAGTTACTAGAGGTGGGGAAAATCTTAAAAATGAAAGAAATTAAGAGGGATTCAAATGAGGTGGTGGGAGTGAAGGAGAAAAAACTGAGAGAAACAACTGGATTTAGGAGGCTTTTGGGGGGCGAGGTGGAAACCTAGTGCACTGGAAACTCCATGGAATCTATGAGAGTAACCCTAGCAAAGACTCTTAGCAGTGGGGGACAGGGAGCCTGAACTGGCCATCTTCTGTAACCAGGAAAGGCCTTATGTGGAGGGATTGGGACACCAACCCAGCCACAAAACCTTCGACCTACAGTTTGTCCTGCCTGCAGAGTGTTCTGGGACCAGAGTCTAGCATAATCATCATCATCAGAGAGACAAGAGAGACTTCATCCAACAACTGATGGGAGCAGATGCAGAGTCCCACAACCAAACATTGGAGAGCTCAGGGAGTCCTTCGGAGAAGGGTTAGGAAGGATCGCAGGAACCAGAGGGGTCAGGAACACCATGAGAACTCGGCCTATAGATTCAACTGACTGGGACTCATGTAGGGGTCTGACCTAGGTCCTCTGCATATTTGTTATGGTTGAGTATCTTGGTGTTCTGGTGGGATTCCTAACAGTGGGAGTTGAGGTGTCTCTGACTCTTTTTCCTGCTTGTGAGACCCTTTTCCTCCTACTGGGCTGCCTCATCCAGGCTTGATGTGATGGTACGTGCCTGGTCTTGTTGTAACTTGCTATGCTGTGTTTGGTTGATATCCCTGGGAGGCCTGCTCTTTTCTGAGGGGAGGTAGAGGGGCTGGTGGATCTGAGGGAGAGGAGAGGGAGGGAAAACTGTAGTTAGGATATAATATATGAGAGAATAATAAAATAAAAATTTAAAAAAAGATTCAAAAGTATTTTGTTAGTTCTTTGAGAATTTGGTACCATATGTTTTGATCATATTCACTCTCCCTAAGAGGGATTTTTAAGGACAAGGAAGGGTGCTATAGGGAGGAGAGGGGGCAAGAGTAATAAAAGAGTGTATTGACACAATATGTAATAAATGTATGGGAATATCACAGTGAAGTCCATTTAGTTTATATTATTAATATAGGTTAACACTCAGAGTTGGAGAGAGAGAGTTCAGTGAGTAAAAGTACTTACTATGCAAGCTTGATAACATGAGTTCAATCCCCACAGTCTTCTGACTTCTACATATATGCCATGGCACATGTATAACATTGCATACACATGTACATGTACACACACACACACACACACACACACACACACACACACACACACACTGATGAATAAAACTTTTAAAAAGGCACCATTTAGAGATCCGTATGCAGTCTCATTTAAGAAAATGTTCTGCTACCAATTCATAAATTTACACATTTTCTGGAAAGATACACAATAAATTTATAATAGAGACTGCTCCAATGGAGAAGGAGTTACTTATTTTATAGTCTTTGGTACTAATGGAACATTGAACCAGGCATTGGCATTAGTTTCATAATTTTTAAACTAGATTTATTTTAAAGCAAACATAAGTGAAACATATTTGTACATCCTGATATTAAATAGTTTGAAGAAAACAATATGCATCAAAGTTTTCATAGAAAATAAGACTGTTTGTAACACAACAAAACCATATTTAAACACTTTGCAACTTTTGGGAAATTTCTGGAAAAGGAATTTAAAAAATTAAAAAAATCTGGAATTTTTCCTCAAATCTCCAGAATTTTCTCAAATATTCCAGAACTCTCACATTTCTGGAAAAAAATATATATGAGTATTTAAAATGGTCACTTCTGCATGGAATCAGAGGGGGCTTACCAGGTGAAGAAATGGGGCCATCAGAAAGGGGACAGGGAGGCAGGGTAGCAGAAGTGAGGGAGGAGAATCAACAGAAATAAAATATGTGTGAAAATGCCATAATGAATCCCATCACTTCGGATGCTAAGTTAAAAACTTAATAAATGGTCCCCTTTGAAGATGAGAACCATATAGTCAGGGTACGGAAAGGGACACATTTACTATTCATTTTAAACCATTCTGTGTATTTTATGTTTAAATTATGCTTGTATATTCTTCTTATAACAGGAAGAGAAGAGTATTTTAATTTGAAGATAGAGAGGCTTGTTGTATTAAAACTAAGGCCTACACATCTGTTCCCAACTTTCCAGTGTTTCTTGCTTTGCAACAAAGCATAAGACAATGGTGACCAAGAATGCCCTCCACACAGCACTCACCACTCTCTGCTGACCTAAACCTATGGCTTCCTTTTAGCTCCATGCAAGAGGAGAGAGAAAAGACTAGAGCTTTTCACAAAATGTATTGTCCATTTCATTTATATCCTAAGATGGATTCTATTGCAAGCCATAGACCATTGGACAGAAGGGTATGATAAGAAGCAGAGATTCACACACAAGAATAATAAAATAATGTACTCACTTCTAGTGATGAGTAGCTATGGAAGCTAATAAGACAGTGCGTATATATTCTAGATGGGAAAACATACTCGTCTTGTTGGAAGCTGTAAGACTGTAATGGAGGTGGATGGAGAAAGGCAGACAGATGAGGCATGTGGCAGAGAAGCCCTATATTTGAGTAAGATGTAGATATTTTGAACTAAAGTATACAAGTGTAGGGAATTCCATGGAAATCACATCCTCCTTCTCCCCATTGTCCAGCTTCTGATGCTAAAGCACATACTGAACTGTCATCAAAGGCATAGTAAAGCAGTTCCCCACTTACTGAGATGAGAGCTGTCATCCCAGCTCTCCAGGTCTCTACTAGTACTGAGAGACTAAGACACAATGGACAAAGACTAACACGAATCACTCATTTTGTCTCTCTTCCTATCCCTCAACCTTCCCAACCCAAACCTAGCCTGTTAAAAAGCATATATATGCTAGCAATATGCAACAAAGTGTGCTGTTGCCAAAATAAACTGTAAAAATTATTTAACCCTATTGACATAGGAACAAAGGAGGACAGCTCATTCATAGTTCTAGATCTACTTTCCCTGTGGCTGCTTTTTCATTTAAAATTTTTAGTATTTTATTTTCTTATTTTTATTGGCTTATATTTACTTTACAAAGTAATAGGTTTCACACTCAATTTTCATTCAACTGTGTATCACACACGTTGACCATATTTCCCTCACTTTCACTGCTTTTGATGACACAGTATTCATTCATCTAAAGATAAAGCAGGGTATCTGACGTATAGGGATCCCAGAGTCTTCCATTTTACCTGGGAGTAGCTACAGAAAAAAGCTGAGGCATACTTATAACATTTGGCTACACACTCTAGGGTCCAAATGTAGGAATTCAACAGCTTCAGGAAAACTGAAACTACTTAGAGTTGCTTGACAGTCTCTGGTTATCTAATGATTTTGCCACAATCTTTACCATGGAGTCAACAAATTTAGTAGAGCAATAGTTGAAAAAAAGGAGAAGGAAGCTGACTCTGGTTGAATACCCAATTCCCATAGCACCTACCCTCCAACCATTCACATCGTGAAGTCTTTTCACACTTACCAGCTGAGGCACCACCAGCAGCAATAAGTCATGGCATGACTCCAGTAAGAAGCAGGATGCAGGCAGTGCTAGAAAAGAATTCTAATAGCAAGCGAGCTTCTGTGATCTCAGTGAAAACCTGTGAGGTTTCTGAACCTCGTGTTCTCCACAGCCCATCCCCTCACATCTTCTCTTGAGATTGCTCCTCCTAACCTAACAAGCACTGTTCACATATTTATTCATTTCCTGTTTGTGGCACTTTCTTTCCGTTGTCTCTCTACCTCCAATCTCCCTTCTTCCTTTCTCCTGAGATTTCTCCATTGGTCTTTTGGAGTCAAATAAAAAAAAAAGGTTTTTCTTCTTGCTGAACATGAAAATACTCAGGCCCTCGAAGATGAACAACTGATATATAGCATTTGATTGGGCAATGCTGTCTTCTCCTTACACAGTAATACTAAACAAACTACTTGCAGAGAAAATTACACATGATAGCTGTGTCTATTGGTATGTGTGAGAAATACACATACAAGTACACAAATATGCCTGGTATGTAATATTGCTTTAGTATTCCATAAGATGATGAGAAATGGTCTATTATCTGTGAAAATGCACTTTTGAACTCCTGAATGAGAACACAGGCACAGAGGTGTAGGTCTCTGAAATGAGTCACAGTGAGGAGAGACTGATAAGAGAGCACCTGAGGAGTGATGGGATCAAGATCTCCAAAACACTTTAATTAAATCAGAGCAGAGAACAGAGGGGAAAATATTCAAAATATACCTTTTCAGGATTGAACACTTTTGAATTAATCAAAGGTGTTTAATAACCCAAGAACATTTTAAAAGAAAAATGGAGTGGCGCATGCCTTTAATCCCAGCACTCCAGAGGCAGAACCAGGCAGGTCTCTGTGAGTTCGAGGCCAGCCTGGTCTACAGAGCGAGATCCAGGATAGGCACCAAAACTACACAGAGAAACCCAGTCTCGAAAAAAAAAAAAAAAGAAAGAAAGAAAGAAAGAAAGAAAGAAAGAAAGAAAGAAAGAAAGAAAGAAAAAGAAAAATGGCTACAGCTCTGTAAGAACAGTTGAGTTCTGTGTTGCTTCAACTTGGCTTATTCTACTCTCTGTTTCCAGCTCCATGGTAACCTTAAAACCCAACAGCTTGACCATATAGTAGTTGAGAAAAGCAGAATCTGAGCATATACTAAGTGAGGAAAACTGGGTTGAAGCATCACCAAAAAACCTTTATTTTCAAAAAATTATCATCACTTGACACGACTCATGTGATTCACCCTTATTTAATCTGTCTCAGGGTTTGCTTCATGCAAAAGTCTTTCATTTTATTTTAAAATATTTTGTTCTTAGAGCAGACTGAGGCTTAGAGAAAGACTAAGTAGTTGACAAGCCAGTATTGACAGAGGGACAGGGCAAATAGGAGCATAGAACTCTCCAGCAATTATTCCCCCAGACATCAGTATCAAAACTACCCACCTAAAAAATTCCTTTGTGAGAATTGAGGAAAGCAAGTGAGAGACCACAGTGCCTGGGTATAACACAGACTAAGAAAAGAAAGTACAAAGGGCAGCTCTGTCTTCTTACCCATGCCATCCTTCCCTCACTAGGACAATGCACACTATAAAGAGAGATGTCCTCCGTGTGGAAGAGGGAAGAGAGCAGTACACCTTTCCTTCAAAGTCTAATGCTGGGGTGAATCCACTAAAGGCTAGTACCAGGCAATATCCCATGACTCTAGACTCTAAATAGCCATTGGTACACTGAGCCTCTAGGTCTGCTATTGCACCTGGCTAGACACCATAAACCCAGACTCTGGCTTGGCACATCTGAATTGATCTACTTAGCTGCTATGCTGGCCTCAGGAGATCAAATTCTAGATTACTTTCAATGATAGACAAATCCCAGTGAGTACCAGGCTACAGGTCCCTCAATAGCTCCAAGAAAATCTCAACAGCTTCAGATATGTCCTAAGACACTGATCATCCCAGACCCAACCTGGCCCACATAGCCCTAGGCTATAATAAGTCTGCTCTAGTGATACGTCAACACATCTAGCCTCAGGAACCAGGATCGCACCCAGGGACAGAGGGTGACCAATAGTGTTGTGGCTAGCCTCTAGGCTAGCCTCTGAGGACACATGGCACATGCCAGTCCTCACACATTTGAATAATTAGACAATATCTATACACTCAGTCTTCAAACTGTAGCCTGGCCCCTATTGATCCATGGTCCAGGCTATCCTTACAACTCCAGGATATAGGCCAGTGTGCAAGCTACAAACACCAGCCTAGATCTGTGGTCCCAGGCTTTGGACAATCACCTATAGATGTAGGCTCCATACTTGTCTAGGAACAAGACTGGCTATAAGCTCCAGCATTTTACATGGTCTATCCCATCGGTCCTTGGTCTAGGCCAACTCCAACAGACTGAGGTTCTAGGACCATTTATAAAAGCACAGGTTCCAATCCAGACTCTGTGGGCCTAAGACTAAGACTTTCCCACAAAACCTGGGCTTCGGGCCCCTTCTAATGCCTGGTTAGCCACTGAAGCTTCAGGCTCAAGGGCCACTCTAGTGCCAAGCTAGCCCTTGAAGACTCAGGATTCGTAATAGTTTCTAGACCCAAGTCCTCTCCAAGTAGACATAATGGAAAGATCTAATGTAGTGATCCACAATCCAGACCTAATTGCTGATCCAGGTACTAAATAGTCAACCCAAAGACTTCAGTGGTAAGCTTGTCCAGGAATCACACAAGACTACCTGCCCAGAATTTAGGCCTAGTAGTTCTACTATGTATCATGTATGTATATGTACACACTGTATGGTATCTGATCTATACACATAGAAATTTGTGAATTTTAGATTATTTTAGTGTTTCATTTTCAAGGCTTTTGTTTTGTTAAGACTGGGTTTCTCTGTGTAACTGCCCTGGCTGTCCTGGAACTTGCTTGCCTCTGCCTCCTGAGTGTTTCCAAGGTTTTAATGAAAAACAGAAATAAACTTTTTTTTTAAAGTAATGTGTTTTTTTCTGTTTAAAGAGAATTCTTATTTATAGCTCTTCTTTTCACTCAATGCCTAGGTGTTTCCCCCTATTAACATATGGCTATTGAGTAGTACATTTGTTCTAGCATATGAATCTATTGATGTTTTATTAAGGTTGGCGGTTTACATTAAGATTCATCCAATCCTCCTTCTATGGGGCTTGATTGATATATAGCATGTACCTACTACTATAATATCACACAGAAGTTTAATTGCCCTAAAATCCCCTTATACAGTATGTATTAATGTCTCCCATCTTGCCCACACCATTTTGCAACCATTTTTCCACGCCTTATAGCTTTGCCTTTTCCCCAGTGGCATATGAATGGAATCCTTGGTCATGTGTTATATGTGGCTGGCTTTTGCCTGTGTGTGGTAGGCATGTATGTGTATTCAAACATGTGGGTACACATGTGAACATAAGCATAGGGAAGCTCAAAGTTACCAAAATTTGTCTAGATCACTCGCTAGCTTATTCATTGAGGAAGCTCTCTCAGTGAACCCACAGCTCACTGATGTAGACTAGCTTAGCTACCCAGCTTACTCTGCGTATTCTGTTCCTACCATCTGAGTGCTGGAATTACAGGCAGGCCACTACATCCATCTGGCATTTACATGGATGTTGTAGATTTGAACTAAAGGGGTTTTGTATGTGTATGGCAAGTGTCTTATCCACTGAGCCATCTCCCCAGCCCTTAGTATATAGGTTTTTAAATCTGTACTAGTTCATAGAGCATTTTATGAAGTGTGTTTTGATCATATACACCCCTTCTCCAGCTCCTCCACTGGAACCTCCCTTACTCACACAACTTTGTGTCCTCACTTTTACCTATTAAGTACAATTTATGCTGCCTATATATTCATGGATGTGTGACCTTCCACTGGTATTGATATTCTTCAAGAAAACTGACTCTCCTTCTCTGAGAAGTTCTCAACTGTCCATATACGGACCTTTAAGGCTTTCCCTTTTTTAAAAGACAGGGTCTCATCCTTATCAAAGGCTGACCTGCAGATATGTAGCTCCAGCTGTTCCCAGATTCATAGAAATATTTCTGCCTCAGAGTTCTGGGATTACAGGTGTGTGCTATCACAAAGTTATTCATACTTGATTCTATTACAATCTGCTTTCAAGGTTCCCTCATGCTTTTTCATGGCTTGATAGCTTTTCATGAATCAATATTGTTTTATTATGTACATGACCCAGAATTTATCCATTCTTCCATTAAAGAACATCTTAGTTGTTTCCAAGTTTTAGCAATTATATTTATGCTATAAACATTCATGTGTAAGTTCTTATTTGAACATAAGTTTTTAACTCATTTAAATAAATATCAAGGAGTATGATTGCCAGATTGTTATGAGACTATGGTTTAATTTTGTAATAAACTGCCAGTCTGTCTGCCAAAGCAGCTGACCATTTCATATTCCTACAAACAAAAATAAATTAGTTGTCCTCTTCCTCCATATCATTACCCTTGCTTGATGTTTTATTTAGGGTTTTATCCATTTATACTGGTGTCAAGTAGAAAGCCACAAAAGCCAAATATTATATAATTATATAAATATCCATAATTCACCAAAGAAAGTACAACAGTGGTGGGGACAGGGCTCAATCATTAAAATGTTTGCCTTGCAAGCATGAGGACATGAATGAAATCTCTAGCATAAACAAAGCATGGTGATGTGCACTTGCAATTCCATTGCTGGGCAGGTGAAGACAGGGGGATCCATAAGGGTCATTCACTGGTCAGACAACCTGTCCAGATCTTTGTGAGAGACTATCTCAAAAGACAAGGAGGATGGCATCAGAAGAATGGCAGCCAAGTTTGACCTCTGGACACCATATGCAAACACACAGAGACACATGAATATGTATGAATTTCTACATATATGCACAGGTACCTATACACAAACACACATACACAGAATGATTAGTAGTTACTTGGAGCTGTGGTAAAGGAGGAAGTAGGATGTACTGGTAATGCTCATGGGATTTCTTTTTATGGTGAAACTGGATTGTAGTGGCATTTTTATACCTCTGGGCATTCAAAACTATCTGAATTAAAGAAAAAAATGGTGCTCCGGGAATCCAATTGATGAGAGAGAGGAGAGATACTGCAGGCGAGGGACATCGAGATCATGATGGGAGGACATGCAGAGATGACTGGCCACACTAGTGGAAGCCCATGAACTGTAGACTAGTGGCTGTGGAGCCCCCACGGGACTGGACTAGTCCCTCTGGATATGGAAGACGGTTGTTTGGCTCAAACTGTTTGGGTGGCACCCAGGCAGGGGGATCGGGATCTGTCCCCGGTCTATGGGCAGGCTTCTGGAATCCAGTGCCTGTGGTGTGACACCTTGCACAGCTTTGGTGCAGTGGGAAGGGGCTTGGACCTGCCTAGGCTCAGTGTGCTGGGCTTTGCTGACTCCCCATGGGAGACCTCGATTTGGGGGATGTGGGGATGTGGGGTGACTTGGGAAAGAGGGCTGGGGGATGGAAGGGGGAGGAGGGGGGTCTGTGGATAGCAAGTGGAGTGAGTAGAAAATTTCTTAACAAAGAAAAATGAAAAAAAGAAAAAATGGTGACTTTTATGGTGCATTAATTATACCTCAATGGAAGTTCATTTGAATTTGGGCTAATACTGCTCTCATCCATGCCACAGTACTCAGATGAAATACTATTTTACATGATTTAGCACTCAAATACTTGGTGGAACTGAAGATAAAGTTTTTCTGATTCTCTGTAATTAGATGTAACTCTGGCCAGGGAAGCGCCTCCAAATCCAATACCCCAGTATCACCCCCAGATCTGTAGCAGAACACCTGCTGCAGCCTCTCTCCCTTCCCCACCCCTTGCTCTATCTCCACTGGATCACACAAATCTTTCCCTCCAAACCTCTCCCCCATTGCTTTATCCCAACCCCCAGCTCCAGCAGGCACTCCCTGATAACCCACAGACCACTGACAAGGGAGACAAGTAGGATAGCTGCAGATATTCATCTCCCTCTCCATTCCTCTGAGTCCAGTCCCCCAGTCTCATCCCCAGATCTGAAGCAGACCTTCTGCTGTGGTGTCTTCTTACTCTGGCCCCATTCCCGGGGGGAATAACTAAGCAGATCCTGGTGGAACACCCAGCTTTTCTCCCTCACACCCCCTCAGCCCATCCCCAATATCCAGAAACACATTTTACCTGGAACACATCCTCCATGCCCACACTTATCAGGACCCAAGAAAAATTTCCTACCAGGCAACACACAGCCACCACACTCTCCTAAGAACCAGAGATGGTAACAGAAACCAAAGAACAAAACACTCACCTAATAAAGACAAGGCTGCCGGTCGGTGGTGGCGCATGCCTTTAATCCCAGCACTGAGGAGGCAGAGCCAGGTGGATCTCTGTGAGCTCAAGGTCAGCCTGGTCTCCAAAGCTAGTTCCAGGAAAGGCGCAAAGCTACACAGAGAAACCCTGTCTCGAAAAAAAAAAAAACCAAAAACACAACAACAAAAAAACAAAGACAAGACCAGATATCAGCACCTAGAATCACAGTCTTCCCAATCCCAGATGCCTAGACTCCAGCATAAAAAGATAACAACAGCCAGGGCAACACATCTCCATTAGAGCCCAGTGCCCTACCACAGCAGGCACTGAATATTCCAACAAAGCTGAACACCAAGAAAAGACCTTAAAACAGTCTTTATGAATATTATAGTGGTCCTTAAAGAGGAAAAGAATAAATATCTTAAAGAAATCTATAAAAACAGACAATGGAAGAAAATTAGTAAAAAGTGGAAATAGAATCAATAAAGAAAACCCAAACTGAGGGAAATCTGGAAATGAAAATTTAGGAACTCAAAAAGGAACCACAGAGGCAAACTTCACCAACAGAATGCAAAAGATGGAAGAGGGAATCTCAGGCATTGAAGACAAACTAGAAATGGACACATCAGTCAAATTAAGTGTTAAATATAAAAAACTTCTGTCACAAAACATCCAGGAAATCTGGGGACACTATGAAAACACCAAATATAAGGATAATAGGAAAGAGAAGAAACATAGATCAAAGGCACAGGAAGTATTTCCAATAAACTCATAGAAGAAAATTTTCCTAACCTAAAGAAAATGAAACATCTAAAGGTATAAGAAGCATACAGAACACCAAATCGACCATCCAGAAATGTCCCCTCAGCACATCATAAATAATCTAAACACTAAATGTATATAGAAGAAAGAATATTAAAAACTGCAAAGAGAAACCACCAAGTAACAACATATAAAGCAGACCTATTAGAATTACAATTGACTTCTCGATGGAGACTCTAGAAGCCAGAAAGGCCTGAATAGATGTGCTGCAGGCACTAAGAGACCACAGATGCTAGTCCAGACCACTATACCAAATAAAAAAATTCAATCACAATAGATGGAGAAATTAAAACATTCCACGATAAAACCAAATTTAAGCAATATCTATCTACAAATCCACCACTACAGAAGGTGCTAGAAGGAAAACTCCAACCTATAGAGGTTAACTACATCTAAGAAAACACAGGGAGGGTTGGAGAGATGGCTCAGTGGTTAAGAGCACTGGCTGCTCTTTCAGTGGTCCTATGTTCAATTCCCAGCACCCACATGGTGGCTCACAACCATCTATAATGGGATCTGATGCCCTCTTCTTGTATAAAGGTGTACGTGCATATAGAACACTCACACACATTATGAATAAATAAATCTTTAAAATTTTTTAAAAAATTGGACTCCCGGAGCTCCACCCAGGGCCTAGCCGTGAATCTTTGCTTCCAGATCCCTCAGTCATTGGATGGGGCTTCCAGCACGACAACCAGGGTGTTTAGCCATCCCCTCACCAGAGTGGGTCAGTTCCAGCTGTCTCTCGACCATTCCCAGCAGTCTATTGTGGGGGTATCTTTGTGGATTTCTGTGGGCCTCTCTAGCACTTTGCTTCTTCCTATTCTCATGTGGTCTTCGTTTATCATGGTCTCCTATTCCTTGTTCTCCCTCTCTGTTCTTGATCCAGCTGGGGTCTCCCGTTCCCCCAAGCTCTCCTTCCCTCGACCCTCACCCTTCATTTCCCCCACCTATGACCAGGCTGTTCACGAAGATCTCATCCATTTCTCCGTCATTGGGCGATCCCCGTGTCTTTCTTGGGGTCCTGTTTTCCAGGTAGCCTCCCTGGTGATGTGAGTAGCAGTCCAGTCATCCTTGCTCTACATCAAGTATCCTCCTATGAGTGGGTACATACCATGTTTGTTTCTCTGAGTCTGGGTTACCTCACTCAGGATGATTTTTTCTAGATCCTTCCATTTGCCTGCAAACTTCATGATGAGGAGGGTCTATATGAGCGAGAATTGTTGAGACCAAGGTTGGATAAAGCATAGGGACAAATGGCCAAATGAATGGAAACACATGAACTGTGAGCCGGTGGCTGAGGGGCCCCCACCTGGATCAAGCCCTCTGAATGGGTGAGACAGATGGTTGGCTTGATCTGTTTGGGAAGCATCTAGGCAGTGGGACCGAGTCCTATGCTCATTGCATGGGTTGGCTGTTTGAAGCCTGGGGCTTGTGCGGGGTTGCTTGGCTCGGCCTGGGAGGAGGGGACTGGCCCTGCCTGGACTGAGTCTGCCAGGTTGGTCTCAGTCCTCAGGGGAGGCTTTGCCCTGAAGGAGGTGGGAATGGGTGGGGGGAGTGGGGCGGGAGGGGGGAGAACAAGGGAATCCGTGGCTGATATGTGGAACTGAATGGTGTTGTAAAATAAAATAGAAAAATAAAAAGAAAAAATTTAAAAAAAGAAAACACAGGAAATAAAAATTCTAGACCAGAAAAGTCAAAAGGGAAACACACACACACACACACACACACACACACACACACACACACACACCACCACCAACAACAACAACAACAACAACGACAGTAAAATAACACGAATCAACACTGATCATTGATCTCTCTGAACATCAATGATCTCAATTCCCCAATACAGTATGGATATTAAAGCAAGATTCATCATACTGCTGCATCCAAGAAACAAACCTCAATGTAAAGTATAGAGATCACCTCAGGGTAAAAGAATGGAATAAGATACTCCAAGCAAATGGACCTTAGAAGCAAGCTGGTGTAGCCATGTTAATATCTGACAAAAATAGACTTCAAACAAAAACTAATCAGAAGAGATATGGAAGGATGCTACATACTTAAAGGAAAAATCCATTAAGAGGACAATACAATTCATAACAACTATGCCCCAAACAGAGGTCTCCCAAGTTTGTAAAAGAAACACAACTATAGCTTAAATTACATATTGACCCTCACATACAGATCGTGGGAGACTTCAGTACCCCATTCTCACCAATGGACAGGTCATGCAGACAAAAACTAAACTGAGAAATGCCAGAGCTAACTGATGTTATAAACCAAATAGACCTAACAGATATTTACAGAACATTTCAACTAGACACAAAAGAATATACCTTCTCACCACCTCGTGGAAGTTTCTCCAAAATTGACCCCATACTTGGACACAAAGCAAGTCTCCACAAGAAAATCGAAATAACACCCTGAATCCTATCAGACCACCATGGATTAAACAACAGAAACAACATAAAGCATACAAACTCATGGATACGGAACAGTTCTCTACTGAATGGAAAATGGGTCAAGACAGAAATCAAGAAATTAAAGACTTTTTACCATTGAATGAAAATGAATGCACAACATGCCCAAACTTGTGGGACAATAAGGGCAGGTCTAAGAGGTAAGTTCATAGCACTAAGTGCCTACATAAAAAATTAGAGAGATCTCATACTAGCAACTTAAGAGCACACCTAAAGACTCTAGACCAAAAAAAAAAAAATCACACCCAAAAAGAGTAGATGGCAAGAAACAATCAATCTCAGGCCTGAAATCAATAAAATAGAAACAAAAAATTACAAAGAATCAATGAAAGAATTGTTTTCCTGAATTAACTAAAAGACAGAAGGAGATAATATCCAAATTAACAAAATTAGAGATGAAGGGGGACAAAACAACAGACACCACTGAAATCCAGAGAGTCATGAGGACATACTTTACAAAACTGCGCTCCATAAAACTGTAAAATCTAAAAGAAATAGATAATTGTCTCAATGCATAACAGTTATCAAAGTTAAATCAAGATCAGACAAGCAATTTGAACAGACCTATAACATCTAGTGAAATAGAAGCAGTCATTATAAATCTCCCAACCAAATAAACAAACAAACAAACCAGGGTCAGACAGTTCTACTGCAGAATTCTACCAGATTTTCAAAGAAAAACTAATGCCAATACTCCTCCTCAAATTATTTCACAAAATAGAATCAGAAGGAATATCGCCCTTTTCATTTTATAAATCCACAGTTACCCTGACACTCAAACCACATAAGGCCTAACAAAGAAAGAGAATTACAAACCTATTTCTCTTATGAACATAGATGAAAAAATACTCAATAAAATACTTGCAAACTGAATCCAAGAACACATGCAAAAGAGCATCCACCATGATCAAGTAGGCTTCATCCCAAAGATACAGGCATAGTTCAAATAGTACATAAATAAATGTAATCCACCATATAAACAAACTGAAAGAAAAAAATCCACAGGATCATCTCATTAGATAGAAAAAAAAGGCTTTGACAAAAATCCAAAACCCCTTCATGATAAAAATCCTGGAGAGGTTAGAGATTTGAGAGACATACATAAACATAATAAAGGCAGTTTACAGCAAGCCCATAGCCAAAATCAACTTTAATGGAGAGAATCTCAAAGCAATTCCACTAAAATCAGGAACAAGACAAGGTTGCTCACTCTCTCCATAGCTATTCAATATAGTATTTGAAGTCTTTGCTACATCAATAAGACAAATGAAGATCAAGAGCATACAAATTGGAAAGGAAGAAATCAAAGTATCTTTATTTTCAGACGATATGATAGTATATAGAAATGACCTGAAAAATTCCACTGGGAAACTCCTATACCTGATAAACACATTAAGCAATGTAGCTAGATACAAAATTAAGTTACAAAAAAAATCAGTAGCCCTCATACAAATGACAAACTACTGAGAAAGAAATCAGGGAAGCAACACCTTTCACAATAGCCTCAAATAATATAAAATATCTTGGGCTAGCTCTAACCAAACAAATGAAAGACTTGTATGATAAAAACTTTAAGACATTGAAGAAAGCAATTAAGATATCAGAAGATGAAAAGATCTCACACACTCAAGGATCTGTAGGATTAGCATAGTAAAAATGTCCATCCTACCAAAAGCAATCCCCATCAAAATACCAACACAATTCTTCAGCGATGTTGAAAGGACAGTGTTCAGCTTCATATGGAAACACAAAAAAGCCAGGATAGCTAAAACAATCCTGAATAATAAAAGAATTGCTGGAGATATCACCATCCTTGATTTCAAGTTGTACTACAGAGCTAGAGTAATAGAAACATCATGGTATTGGCATAAAACAAACACATTGATCAATGGACTCAAATTGAAGACCCAGACATAAATCTGCACACATATGGACACATGATTTTTATAAAGCCGCCAGAAATACACACTGGAAAAAAGACAGCATCTTCAACAAATTGTGCTGGTCCAACTGAATGGCTACATCTAGAAGAATGCGAATAGATCCATACGTATCACTCTGCACAAAACAAAACTCCAAATGGATCAAAGACCTCAACAAAAAAACAGATACATTGACAGAAGAGAAAGTAGGGGATAGCCTTGAAAACATTGGCACATAAAAAGACTCTCTGAATAGGACACCATTAGCATGGGCACTAATTAAGATAACAATTACTAAATGGGATTTCATGAAACTGAAAATCTTTTTTTTTTTTTTTTTTTTTTTTTTTTTTTTTTTTTGTTTTTCGAGACAGGGTTTCTCTGTGTAGCTTTGCGCCTTTCCTGGAACTCACTCGGTAGCCCAGGCTGGCCTCGAACTCACAGAGATCCGCCTGGCTGTGCCTCCTGAGTGCTGGGATTAAAGGCGTGCGCCACCACCGCCCGGCTAAAACTGAAAATCTTTTACACAGCAAAGGACATAGTCATTCAGACAAATCATCAGCTTACAGAATTGGAAAAGATTTTTACCAATTACACATCATACAGAAGACTAATATCAAAAATATATAAAGAACACAAAAAACCCTAAATATCAAGAAAACAAATAATCCAACTTTAAAACAGAGTACCGATTTAAACAGAGTTTTCCAAAGAGGAAACTCAAATCGCTGCGAAAAACACAAAGAAATGTTCAACATCCTTAGCCATCAGGGAAATGCAAACCAAAACTACTTTGAGATTTCATGTTTCACCCTTTAGAATGGCTGAGATCAATAAAACAAGTGACAACTCATGCTGGTGAGGATGTGGAGCAAAGGGAACACTCATCCATTGCTGGTGGGACTGCAAATTTGTACAGCCACTTTGGAAATCAGTGTGTCAGTTCCTAAGATGAGAATTGATCTACCTCAAGTTCCATATACCACTCGAGAATACACCCAAAGATTGTTTTATCTTACCCTAGAGACACTTGTTAAACCATGTTTATTGCTGCTCTATTCATAATAGCCAGAAATTAGAAACAACTTAGATATCCCTCAACAGAAGAATGGATAAAGAAAATGTGGTACATTTACATAATGGAGTATTGCTCAGCCATCAAAAAAATAAATCATGAAACTCACAGGTAAATAGATAAACTTGAAAAAAATCATCCTGTGTGAGGTAACCCACACTCAGAAAGACAAACACAGTATGTACTACTCACTTATATGTGAATATTAGCTGTTAATAATATCCAAGCTACAATCTGTGCAACCACAGAGGGTAGCTATAGAGTAAGGGAGTAGATGGAATGGAGGTCAATAGGGAACATACGAATGATAGGTCTTGTTAAGAAATGGAAATAGAGTAAATAACAATGACGAATGAGGGCACTGGAATGGGAAGATCAAGTAGGGAGGGGAAGGAGAGGGGATAGAGGGATAGAATACAGCAGGAAATAACTAAAATTAAGGGGAATTTGAATGGTAGTATGAAAAATGAAAAAAGTAGAAGCTTCCTAAAATATATAAATATATGAAGACAATCTAAATGAAATCATCAAATAATGGGGGAGACAGAGTCTCAAGTAGACATCTCTTGTCACCAAATGAAGTTTCTACCACCAGGATTGGGTTACATCTAATTGAGTTGTTGGCCAAAGAAGGTCCCATGGGAACCTCCAAACAACCCATGCTTTTGCCAAGACAGTAGGTTCCTCCCTATGAACTGACATCAAGGTCCCATTGCTGAAGACACCAACACAGATCATTGAACATGAGAAGTCTATCTGGTACCTACATAAAGCTGTCACCCGTACTTTCTAGTATCTTTGGTACAGGAAGGCACTCTGCAGGCTACCAAAAGAGTAGCATAAACACCAAGCCAGTCACAAACCCTTTGATCTATAATGGTGTTCTTCCTAAAAGATATGCTAGGGCAATGGTGGCACAAAGCTTGTGGGAGTACAACTAATATCTGATTTGACTTAAGGCCCACTCCACGAGATGGAACCTATACCAACACTGCTTGGGTGACCAAGATCCTGAGACTAGATAGCCCAGGGACATAGGGTAAGACTAAATACTACTGATCTAAAAATCAAACAAAATAAAACACCAACCCCCCTCCCAAAAAACCAAAGAAAGAACCTGTCACATAGTGATGTATGGAGTTCTAATGACACTCTACTATACTAGAACAGTGCCTCATTCAGCTATCATCAGAGAAGCTTCTCCCTGCAGCAGATGGGAACAAATATAGAGACCCACAGCCAGCCATTACACAGAGAACAAGAACGAACCTAGAACATTCAGCCCTAAATTCAATGTCTCCGTTAAATCTCACAGCTCAAGGAAACCTATGGAAGAGGAGGCAGAAAGAGTGAGAGTGTAAGAACCAGAGGGGATGGAAGATACCAGGAGAGCAAATGTGAACTCACAGAGACTGAAGCAGCAGGCACAGGGCTTGCACGGGTCTGTACCAAGTCCTCAGCATATATATTATGGCTCCTAGTTCAGTTTTTAGATGGGATTCCTGAATGGGCAAATGATTGGATCTCTGATTCTTGTGTCTTCTCTTTGGGCTCTTTCCTTTCTGTTGGTTTGCCTTGTCCAAATTCGATGCAATAGCTTTTGTTTTCTCTTTTATATTTCATTTTGTTGTATTTTATTATCTCTTAGAAACCTGTTCTTTTCTAGTGAGTCAGGAAGTGGATCCAGATGGGAGAGGAGGTGGGGAGGAGCTGGGAGGTGTAAAGGGAGGGAAAACTGCAATAAGGCTATATTATGTGAGAAAATAATCCATTTCCTTTCTTTTTTGTTTTTTTTTTTTCTTTCAAGACAGGGTTTCTCTGTGTGTAACCCTGTCTGTCTGTCTGTCCTGGAACTCACTCTATAGACTAGGTCAGCCTTGAACTCAGATCTGCCTGACTCTGCCTCCTGGGATTAAAGGCGTGCAGGACCACTGCCAAGCAAGAATCTATTTTCTTTTTTTCTTTTTCTTTCTTTTTTTTGTTTGAAAAAAAATGTGTTAGGTTTATTTTTATCACAAATTCACCATTATTTTCTAAAGAATAATCTTTAGAATTAATTATTGCCTTTACTTTATAACATCCTCAAAATATTAAATCCATAGCTTAAGAATTTTTGTACCTAGAATATATGATGCCTACTTAATTTTTGGCAGGATATGGAGCTTTCAAGGTCAGATTTTCAATTTTGGTAAAACTTTCTGTTCTTTGTAAGGAACAGGAGGACTTCAAACTCATATGTGTTATACACACATTTATATACATATATATGATATACACATGTTTATATGTGTAAGAATCTATTTTCTAAAAAGAGACAAAAAATGAATGCAACAAAGCCCAGAATCAGAAGCAAGTTCAAATGCCCATTCCTTTAGCATCCATACTTAGATGATGATATAGCCAGTTCTGTGGTTCTGGGGATGAAGGTGGACTTTTCTCTCTACTTTTCTTCCCCAAACCAAGTAATGTTTGCTTGCCACTTACCTGTACAAGCAGTTCCTGTATCCATACACCTTCCTTCACTCATGAGCCTTTCTCTTTTCTCTCAGAGGAAGGTTTAAGACACATACATTTTACTTTAGACTTGAAGAAATGGTGCTCAACTGAAACAATACTTTTTAAAGGAAATCCATAACATCATTGGCAACTGACACCATATTGCCAGTGTTTTCCTTATTTTGACTACTCAGAGCTTAATAGGGACAACTAATCATGAATTTCCCATTAAGTTTCAAAGGTATCCAGGAGTCATAAGGGTAGGAGATAATGGTTTTTTTTCCCCCTGAAAACTCCAAAGAAGCAGGAGGTTGAGCTCTGGACTTAGTCCCATAACCAATGTCCGTCTTCAGGTTTGTTGGGTGTTTATGCCTATCCTAGGAACACTAAAGAAACAGCTAAATGAGAAGCCCAATGTGTTCTCCCAGTTCAGCTCACAACATAGCATGATTTCCCAACCACCTTACATAAGAGCATAGCTTTCATAGTCTTTTATAAATTATACAGTTTTGAAATCACTATACTTTATATGCAAAGTACACGTTTATTCTTTAAGAAAATAAATATATAAATAAACATACAAATCTATAAATAGTGGGGTATTCCATGTCACACACACACAAAAAAAAATGTCAACTTTTTGTGTTCATTAAAGGACTTCCTAAGTTTTCAGCTCCGGGCATTCAGAACATAGTCGAGACAAGTTAAACCTTCAAAGAGAGCTCCATCTTTTTTTTTTTTAAGTGAAGACAATAGCACTATGGCATATTAAGGGAAAGCAGGTTGTTCTATGAGAAGAGAGGAGACATGGCTACTTGAAACTGCATTGTCATGAGAACACTGAAGATGAATAGTAAAGCCCGAATTGATTTCTAAGTAGATTTGAGAGCAAATTGATGCCAAGGAATAGATCTCTAGATATTCAGTCCAGTGAGCATCAACTGTTGGGAAAACATTAACAATTAACTGAGTTAACTTATGATAAGTGTGAATAAACAGATAGGAATTAGCAGTGGCAAGCACATGGCTTCACCTTACGTCAGGTCCTATCCCACTGAGAATGGTGATAAGGCTAGTCAATAGCTATGCAGGTCCTGAGACATTCTGGGCATCTCTAATAGGCAAATTAATGAGAGCTGCTTGCTAGTAGTGTTGCCCAGAGAGCAAATTCAAAGGAGCCTCTGGCCCTATCCCTCAGAGATTAGGGTAGATCTCTGGATCATAGCTATAGGGAACAAAAGACATAAATTCCTTCTTCCCATCTCTCAATCTCCAAAGCATTCAAGACTGTCTTTAGGAAGAAAAGCATCATTTATTTGCAATATTGTACCAACACTTAAATGCAGGAATATGGAGTAGTCAAGTTGGGCTGGGAATACAGCACAGTGTTAGAGCACTTGCTACTATCCTCAGCACCACAAAAGGGAAAGAAATTCAAGGAGTCATACTACACATATCATCTAGACCCAGAGAGAGTTCTATACTTCCTCCCAAGCAGCAAGGTTGTCTTCCAGAGACCCATGCCCAGAAGAATCCAGCAGGACACACAAAACAGGTGAGCCCAGAATGAAGTCACCTCCAGGACTCCACATGTTCTACTACCATGGACCAGTGTTGTCTTTTTTCCCCCAAAGTCACAATAAAAATGACATAATAGCACATCTCCAGAAAAACATCTTATCCAAGCATTGAGGGCTCTGACTGGTTAAATCATACTGATCCATGTTTTGCTACCAGTACCAGAAACACTTTTATAAACTGAGGAGCTCACAAATGAGGGAAGAGGTTTAAATAATACTAAAGATAACTATTTCATGGCATTTTAAATTACTTTTTTAAAATATTAAGATTTGATCCTAGCATTTAATTTATAGACTTTAAAGTGATCTTATATTTTAAACATAAGTACAATATTTGGTTTTTTTTTAGGATAAGGAATAGAACCTGTAAACTGGGTAGATCACTGTCAGCTTTAACACTGATAATGCTTTCTTTATCTTCTCCAGTCTTAGGAAATCTGAGATAACTACAACTTCACTGTTATCTACATGTGCAGGACTGGGCAATCATACCCTCATACTCCTTGTACAAGATACTCCCATTTGCCTCAACCAGAAGGATACTCATAGGAAGAAAATTATAAGGGACACAGGAAGGCTGAGGTACACTGTGATTCACTAGTTCATTCACAAGGCTCTGAATGATGGCATGGTTGGGTGAATTGAGACCATAGGGTAGCACACGACTGCAGATTCCTTTACAGTAATTTGGAGTGTAGAGACGGGGAGCAATGATCCAGTGATCCCAGCCTAGTTGATGGAAGCTGACCTTGTACGAGTGGAGGGAACACTGGTTCTTTACAGAGCCATCATGTTCCTGAGAACGACAAGGCACATCAGAGGCAATGCTGCATGCTTGGCGGGCACTGCGCACGAGAAGAGAAGATTCCCTATCAATGAACTCCTCTTGGCTTTGTGCAAGAAGTTGAGCCTGAACACTATTGTCAGTGTCATTGAAATAGAGTAGCAAGAAGGCGACATCCAAGGATGACATATTACGCCACTGGAACTCAAGAACCTTACTGCCTTTTTGCTGCTGACACATGAAGCGGAGGCGAAGGACTCTCGGCCCCTTGCGATTCCAGAGCCTCTGCTGAACACAGTGTGTAATATCCATCTCTGTCCAGGCTTTAGACATGAGAGGTGGCTTTGAGGAACCTGCTTCAGAAGAAGGAAAGTGCTTGGTCAGGCATTTGGGGACCCAAGGTTCCACGTGGCAGGAGAGATGGTAATGAACTAGATGAAGCTGATGACGGTAAACCACAGTGGCTCGGATTAGTTGGTATGCTACCTCGTTTGATGCTAGAGGAAAGTCCAAGATCTGTACATGCCAGGAACCTGCACAAATATGAAAGAACAGGACTCACCATTAGTGTCTTGCCTCCTACCTGAATAAAACCTCTGAATATAAACTGAGAGTTGCAATTAGCCCTGAAATTAACTCAAGATATAATACATTCTATCACTTACTGAGCACTTACAAGTACCATCTAGTACATAATAGGTCCTTTACTACTCAATAGTCTTATGAGATAGTTAGTAGCACTGTTTTGTAGATAATGGCATTGAGGCTCACAGAAACAATCAAAGGACACCTAGGCAAAGGCTGGGGATGAAGCTTAGCATGACCAGTCCCGGGCCTGGATCCTATGACCTGAACTGAAAAAAAAATGCATGCAGACTGCACCTGGCAAGTTTAAGATTTGAACCCAAGTCTGTTGATATTAAACATAAATCCACCATACGTTTGACTACTAACAATGAAAACTCAAATATAGAATCATTTTGTATGTTGTATATATTGAAAACCAATGATACTATTAGTTGACTATTAAAAGTGACCAATTAAGAAAACTATCAAAACACACATATATTAGGAAAGGATTCCCATGTCACATCACTATACAGATTTAGGGGGGAAAGTCTAATAATGGGTGCTTTAGCTGTCCTCTCAAAGGCAGGAGGAACCTCATACAAAACAACTGGGTGTTTACCATCTTTGCATCTCTGTCTCCTACCAGCTTCAAGAACTACTTCTGAAGTTTTTCCTTCAGCTCAATCTCTCCTGTTCCTTCAGGTTTGGCCCAATCACTTTACAACCATGCCTCTGAATACCATTTTAAGAGGAACCTTAATTATATGAATAGTCTTATTTGTTAAAAAAAAAAAAAACCTGCCCCTGCTGGATGATGTCAGGGAAAGTCTTTAATTTCAGTGCCTGGGAGGAAGAGGCAGGAGGATCTCTGTGAGTTTGAGGCCTGTCTGGCTTACAGAGTTCCAGGACAGCCAGAGCTATCCAGAGAAACCCTGTCTCAAAAAAAAAAAAAACCAAAAAAAAAAATGGATGGATGGATGGATGATAGATAGATAGATAGATAGATAGATAGATAGATAGATAGATAGACAGATAAGGAAGGAAAAAAAGAAAGAAAGAAAGAAAGAAAGAAAGAAAGAAAGAAAGAAAGAAAGAAAGAAAGAAAGAAAGAAAGAAAGAAAGAAGGAAACCTGCCCCAAACTGCATGCAATCTAGGTTTAAATGCTTTAATCCAAATTGTAGTGCTGACACCCTGTGGCCAAACCATAATCAGAAGATAATCTTGAAAACAAATCTATTTCCAAAAACAAACAAGCAAATAAATAAATAGTAGAAGCCTCTGCCTGCAGAGCTCCGAACTTCTCCTTTTCCTGGTACAGGTTAAGAGTAAACTAGAAAACTCAGATGGCACAGGGTAAAGCTTTCTCTTGTGTTGGAACATCTTAGTGTGTCCATATATTATTCACCTAACCTTCCTTTTCCACTGAATATGTAAGCCTGAAATTCTTCAAGGGGACAGTCACTTTCAACAAAGAAGTTCTTTTCATGTCTTGGTGTTCAAAATATTTTGAGACGTTCCCATTTGAGCTGATCCCTAACACACCCTCAGGTCTGCGGCACTGGCCTTCATTCTCGGGAAGGAGACCCGAGCTACTCTTGTACTTGTTCCCTTAAGTTATCCCACATTCGCCTCCTCCAAGTTTCCAAGAGGCCCACCCATATCCCTGCCCCACCCTGCAAAGGAACTCCACCCAAACCTCTAGCAGGCTGTCTGCTGAAGAACTGCCCTTTCCTTTCAGACCATCACATGTTTCCTGAAGCAGGGAGGGACTGCTAAGAACCTGAGCCAGGAAGGGTCTGCGAAGAGCTTTTTCAAGGGAAGGGATGACTCATACATCCTGTGTGACTGAACTTGACAACTACTTCTGGATCCTTCTACAGGCCCTAGATGCCAGTTGTCCCACAGTCAACCCAGGATCCTTGCAGTCCTGGGCATCCTCTTTTTAAGCTTCACATCACCAGTACACCCTTGATTTGTCTAGTTTCCTGCCACGCTTAGTAATGAACCCAGATCCTTTCTCAAGGCCTGCAAGTCCCTGCCTATAATAAGTCTCAGTTCCTGCCATTTCCCACTATCTTTCCCTTCTTCAAGTGGTATAAGCTTGTTTCTGCCTTCTATGTATTTACATGTCCCTTCTGTCTAAATCAGGTTCTCTGTAGTTTCCTCAGTTACAACTTCTTACAGACCTCAGCTCAATACCACTTCTTCAAAGCTACCCCCACCATACCCCTACAGAAAGGGGTGATTTTACTATTCACTATTGCATTTCACTTGCCCCAAATTGCATTATTTAAGTTTGCTTATTTATCTCCCCCAAAAGAACATGTTCTATGAGAGCAGGTACTATATTTGTCTTCATCGCATCTTTATGCATAGCATTCAGTAGTTAAATACAATTTGCTGAATGAATCTCCACCACCATGCCATTTTTCTTTCCAAAATAGTGCATTTTGTTGCCTATATACATAGTCTCCTTATTCCTTTCTCAAGTAGCATCTCAAATATTGTCTCTTCATTGAGGCCTCCTCATGTCCCTGCTTCCCTCATTCTGAGCAGCGAGTTATTCTTCAAAGCACTCATCATACTTTAATATCATTGTGTGACTAGTTATCCATTATTCAATACTGGGAACCCCTAGAAGTTAGCGAGGCAGTTATTTGCCTACACACACACACACACACACACACACACACACACACACACACACACCCCAAACCTAAATGCAGCAACTCATGCTAAATTAAAATCTTACTGAGGGTTCATCACGGTATGGTAATTAAGATTACAGACACTGGCGTTTCAGAGCCTGTTTGACATCTGGCTCTTACCCATTACTAGCTGTGTGGCATTAGAGTTTCAGTTTCTTCACCTATAAATGTTTATACTACCAACCTCCTCTCATAGTATTAAAACTGATATTTGCAAAGTAATTTTTCCAATGCTCATAGCAAGGGATAGATATGAAATTTCAGTTATTTTATTTGGCTGAAAAAGTGTGAATCCTGGCCGGGTGGTGGTGGCGCATGCCTTTAATTCCAGCACTCGGGAGGCAGAGGCAGAGCCAGGCGGATCTCTGTGAGTTCGAGGCCAGCCTGGGCTACAGAGTGAGTTCCAGGAAAGGCGCAAAGCTACACAGAGAAACCCTGTCTCTAAAAACCAAAATAAAAAGTGTGAATCCTATCTGTTGGTATCTTAGAGAGCACTGAAAATCCCATACTGATCCCACCAAGTTCCTAAGAATTCACTGAAGTTGGTGGCTACCTTTACTTCAGGAGTCTGGAAACAGTATCTAATTCAGATACTCAAACAGAATAGAGCATGACGTGGACAAATAAATACACGTGGTTCCATGGGTACCAAAATCCCACAGAGGTAGCGTGAACCAAGTAACGAAAGTGCTCGGTGTAAGGCTATTGGCATAGTGCATTTAGAATCAGATGGGCTAGAGTTTAAATCTCGTCTCTGCCAGCCAGTGTCTGGGGAACATTTGCAAGTTACTTAACCTCTCTGCCTTGGTTTTTCTTACCTTTAAAATTTAGCTCATTGCCTCATAACAACAAATGGTAACAGCTGTCATTAGGATTAAATCTAGTAACAGGGAGGTCATAAGGCCATGTATGTTAACTTTCAGATGATAGCTTGTTTCTGTCCTGTCTGAGGCCATGCAAGTTTTCCTAGCTCATTATCTTGTAGTCTTTGCCTTCAAAGAGCAACCAACCACATAAATAGCCCTCTGTGAGAATGCAGCTGGGTGTTTCTTAATTAGTTTAAGAGGTATAACTTAGAAAACGCAGGGGCTCATACTGTATTTAGTGGTCCTGCGGCCCAGGAAAGATTGCTCAGTAGGATCCAAGACAATTTTTTCTTATGTTGTGGCTCGAAAGGGAAATAGGCTTGGAGCCAGCTTTTTATAGACTTCCAACTCTTTAAAAGTCACCCTTGACTAAACAATCTTCTCACCAATCAATGACAAGACACCAAGCCTCCTTTCTGTCTACACATTTCCCCTCTTCTGTCCCCTGCAGGGTTGTATGGGGCATAAGAACTCACCTCTGAGAGGCCTTACTGCATTGGCTGAGGGCTTTACCAGCCTCACCATTTTAGCTCCAACCGTGCGGTTCTCCCTAGGATGCCCATGCAGGTCAGCCGAACGCTGGTACAATTTCAGCATATACCTCAGGGGATATCCTTGGGGCCACGGCTTCAGCTCCTTGTCAGGGGCTTCTTTTGCCAGATCCAGAATCAAGGGCAATGTGGGTTCGTCAGCAAGGGGGGTGTTGGAAGGCCATCCTGCCTTTGCCATTTGAACCCTGTGTTCCATAAAAAACACCATTCCCCAAAAAAGAATTCTAAGAATTGTGAGAAGGGCCATCTTGAAAAGCTTGGTGCTTGTCAACGGATTCCTACTCAAGTCCAAGGGACATCACTCTGACCTCTTCCACATCCTGGTTTAACAAACACCAAAGACGGGGCAGGAAAGCAGAAGAAAAGCCAGCTGGCAGAACCTCTCTTGCTTCCTGTGGGAGAATCTTCTGGGCCAAAGCAAGTCTCCTGACTAGGCTTCTTGGCACGAAAACAAACAAAAACAGCAAGTGGGACAAGGCAGCATGCCCTTCCCACTCTCCATTGGTGGGAACCACACAGTACTTCTCAGACAGGCTGAAGTAACCTACGAGGAGAGGCCCATTCCAGGAACCTGGACGGCACCCAATCTAATAGGTTAAAAGGAAGCAGCCGTACCCCATGCTACCACAGATTTAAAGGCAATCCCTTAATCAGGCCTTAAAGAGACAGACACCTCCCAGGCCCATCCAACTTCTATGCCTCTTAGTGAAGCATTTCACAGAAGTGTGGTTTGCTGCTGACTTGTGGTGAAACTATCTAGGGTGATTAGTGGTTGGGATGTACATAAAGAAATAGATAAATGAGGGGGAAAAAGAAAACAAAAGAAAGAATGTGTACTCCTGGATCCAGTCTCAAACACAAAGTCGCTGAGGGTAAGGTCTCAGCAGGTGCTTCAAGAGGTTCCTCCAAACACTAGAATGTGAAAATCACTATGAGTGTGGCTGCTTGAATTTCAAGAAGAGTCCTTGCCAGTGGTTCTCAATCCTGGCTGTACATTGGAGTCAGCTGCTCAGATTTTCCTTGCTTGAGTATCATTCCTGAGGATCCTGCTATTATGGTCTGGAATGTTACCAGCCCTCGAGGATTTTTTTTTCAGTTCACAGGTGATTGTAATATGTAGTTAAGTTTGAGAATTCCAACTTGGAATTTTCTGGTATACCGTGGGAGATGGTGAGTAGGTTTCCTCTGAGAAACCCAAGACAATGGAAGGTGGATTTGGGGGAGTTTGTCTGACCTAGGTTCCTAATGGGAGGCAACAGGGCTAGGCCACTTGGTTTAAGCTTCCCTGGGCAATAGTTCTGTTGAAAGAGATGGTAAGTTATAGACTTGCTCTCGCCAAGGTTGGTTGGAGATTTGGTGAGAACATGAGGCGTGAGGTCAAGACCTGAGTGTGATGAGTGAGGCCTGATTTGTGGGAGGCAGTTTTCTTTTTTGTTTGTTTTCTTTTTTTTAATGTTTTTATTTTATAATTAATTTTACATATCAGCCACGGATTCCCCGTCCTCCCTCCTCCCACCCCCCAGCCTTCTCCCCAACCCACCCCCCATTCCCACCTCCTCCGAGGCAAGGTCTGCCCTGGGGAGTCAGCCCAGCCTGGTAGATTCAGTAGAGGCAGGCCCAGTCCCCGCCTCCCTGCACCAAGGCTGAGCAAAGTGTCTCAGCATAGGCCCTAGGTTCCAAAAAACCAGCTCATGCACCAAGGGCAGGTCCTGGTCCCACTGCCTGGGGGCCTCCTAAACAGTTCAAGTTCATCAACTGTCTCACTTATCCAGAGGGCCTGGTCCAGTTCCATGGGGGCTCCTCAGCTATTGGTTTACAGTTCATGTGTTTCTGCTAGTTTGGCTATTTGTTGCTGTGCTTTTTCCAATCATGGTCTTGATATCTCTTGCTCATATAATCCCTCCTCTCTCTCGCCAATTGGACTCCTGGAGC